>JAYGXS010000290.1:18024-34178 GCA_036362985.1 Ligula intestinalis
TTGAGAAATACTCGTTGAAAAGATTTGCTATTTGGTTGTCATTTGTCTGCTTCCAAGTGAAGACTGCACATTTATCTCAACACTGGTTCTATTAACTTTTTATTCTCCTAATCTGTTTCGAGTAGCTTTCTCCATGACTTCGAGGAAGGACCATCGGGAATTTAGGAGATCCTCTTGAAACTATTTGCTCTGCCTCGTGTCTCCCGGGAACCTAGATGTTTCCATTAACCACCACTTAATCAAACAAAGTCACGTGGACGTACTCAGTCTAAGCTGCTGCCATTTCTTTGGCTACTAACCATCATCAGACTTCCTACACCTATTTGTACCCTACTTCGCTGTCTTATGTTCCCAAGCAGTTTTATTCTCGTACATGCTTTTTGAAAATGAAGGCCCGTTGAACTTGATATAATAATATATAATATAATATATAATATAATATGTTTATTATAATATAATATGTTTATTATGCCAGTTTACAGGCAATTGTAAAGAGTTGGTAATGCACCTCTTGGGCGCCTTCCAACACCTCGAAGACCGGAAAAAACCTAAAACAAACTCCCTATGTTGCGGCCAGTATTGGTTTTGTTTCAGGTTTTTTGTTTTGTCAATATTGGGCGAGATAGGGAGTTTGTTTCAAGTGAAAAAACCTGCCTTCAAAGGTATGATACAAACGGAATAAATGTACAGTTGTAAGCTGAGTTGACTCATCAGCAGGAGAACTGTTTCATATCGTTTAAAAACATTAGTTCCAGACGGAGAGGGTTGGCACAAGAACACAGTGTTCTCAGTCTTCCTTCAATGGTTGTCGGCAAAAGTTGCGCGCTATCGGCTGAAGGGTTAGCAGACTGCGGGCTGCTGCTTCAGCAGCATTATCTTCAGCATGGAGCCTGGCGGGGTTCAAAGTCCACGAACGCCATCAGAGTGAAAGAGAGATTCCACCGAGTCAGCACCCAAAATTCGTGAAAGTTGCCCTGAATGTAGAAAACTAGTTATAGCTCTCTTAAATATAGGGTAGTTTTGCTGGGTTTTAATACTTTTGGGCAGCTTATTCCAGATTGATATGGCATTTACTGAAAAGAATTGCCGGTACTTAACTGTACGTGCCACAGGAAGAAATAAAAATACGTCTCGATGACTGGCGCGTCGAGAGTGCTCAAGCTGCCTTATTGTACTAAGGGGATTAAAGGTTTGACCATTCAAAAGTTTAAACAGTAAAAAAAGACCCTTCTGCAATCGACGAAGCCATAGGGGATCTAGCTTTATAAGTTCGCACCTTTGTTGGTAGGTTAAGTTACGGTGTTCTGTACTGAAAACTCTTCTAGTGAAGAAGTGCTGCACCGATTCTATTTTCTTCCGTTCACTAGTGCGCAGAAGACTGAATAGAGGCGAGCAGTATTCAAGCCTAGGTCTCACGTACATATTATAAAGGCTAGTTCTAACCTTGATAGTCTTAAAATTTCTAAGGATAAATCCGGTGGTTCGGCGTGCTTTCGAGACTATCAGGGCACAGTGCTCTGACAAATTGAGACTATTAGAGTAGGATATGCCCAAATCTTTGATAACTCCTGGGACATTTCATTCGTGGCCGTCAATGCTTAATTCCGGTTGATGATCGTCGCCAACAACCATAGCGGAACATTTGTGCCATAAAAGGGTGAGGCGCCATTTGCAACACCACTGGGCGAAGGCCTGAAGATCCTTTTTTATCAGCTTGAGCACGATGTTGCGATCTGCCGGTTTATATCGATAAGCGACTTTTAAATCATCAGCGTACATGAAGGGTCTGCCATACTGAAAACAATCTGAAACGTCGTTGACAAACAGGCAAAATAGGAGCGGACCCAGTACACTACCGTGTATAACTCCACTCCTCACATGCGTGGGGTTGGAGATAACATTCGAAATTTTTACTCGTTGTGTGCGAGCACCCAAATAGGAAGATATGAAGTTCAGTGGCTTGCTACCTATGCCGAAGGAGGCTAGTTTCAGAAGGAGGAGGTTATGATCGACCCGATCAAAGGCCTTAGTAAAATCAAAATAGATGCTATAAGTGGCAAAACCGCTGTCTCTAGATTGCAGCACATAATCAAAGAAAGAGAGCTGACAGGTGTCACAAGATCGTTTCTCGATAAAGCCATGTTAAGCTGTATTGAGCAAGTTGTTCTCTGTCAAGTGACGCATCACCTTTTCTTTGATTAAGGTCTCCAAGATCTTCGAGGCTGCGGGAAGTGTATTTATTGGCCTAAAGTTGTCGAATGAGGTCAATCGGCCATGCTTGCGAATAGGCATTATGTGCGATTCCTTCCACAACGAAGGAAACGCTTCGCTCTCAAGAGCAAGATTAAATACCTTACAAAGAATAGACGGAAAGATATTATTCGCTTCAGCTTTTAGAAGGCTAACTGGGACGCCATCTGGTCCTAGACTATAGGATTGACGATAACGACGAATGGCTACAGTCACATCCCAGACGGTAAAACTTATGGTTTCGAGTATGGCACCCGTCCAAGCCTGGATAACCGGAGGTGCAGCGAACGAGCTTTCACTAAAAATTTTGGATAGGAACGCATTGAAGCTATCGGCGGTCAACTTAGCGTCAGCTATGGGGTTTCCTAAAGCATCTTGAAGTATGGGGTGTTGCGTTTTCCTCTGCGCTTTTACTGTACGCGAAAAGAGTTTCGCAACATTAAGGGAAGGATTTTCAGCGAAGTGAGCCTCATCGGCTATCTGCTTTTCTTCGGAGAGCTTCTTGGCCTGCTCAAAGATCAGTGTGATCAAGGGCAGAACGGAAGTGTCGTTCTGCCGATGCAAACGACGAGAGAGTTTACGCAGCCTACGACGGAGAGACAGAGGAAGGTACACTTCATCCTTGACATGTATTACTTTCTTACGAGGGACAAAGTGGAGGATGAGTGGATCCAACACTTTGTACAGTGCATCGGTACAAACATTTACATCCAAACATTGGAAAAATTCAGACCAGTCGAGAGCGTTTAGATGTACCAGTAGGTCAGCCGTGTTTGCTGATCGGAAGTCATGACAAAAACTATACTTTTGGGAAAATGTTTCATCCGCCTCCAGTTCTAGTTCACTAACAACTGTAAGATGGTCTGAACTCCCAAGTGCGTCTAAGGATGACACTGAAAGTGGTTCGCACCCCTAAAAAAATTAGGTCGAGTATGTTTGCTCCTCGAGTGGGAAAATCTACTACCTGATCCCACATGCCAATATCTATTGCCTCAAGTAAGTTCTCAAACTTTGAAGGACCGGATGGTGGAAACCATTGCACGTCAGGAAGGTTAAAATCGCCTGCAATCAAGCAATACTTAAGATTCAAGTCAGCTGTGGCATGAAATGCCTGCGAGAGACAAAGATCGTAGTCTGCATTGGCATTAGGTGGGCGATAAACACAGCCAAAAAGTAAGGAGTATTTGTTTTTTAGAACAACTCGTAGCCAGCAGCTCTCCTCCACCGCTTTGAATTGTGGATAGTCCAACGGGAGAAATGCAAGTGGCTGCTTAATATAGATGCAGCTTCCTCCGCCACGGCCATTGTTTCGATCGTTCCGAACGCATTCATAGCCAAGAACAGAGAGTTCTGAGTCAGCTACAGAGGCCGATGCCTATGTCTCAGTTACCATAACAATGTCTGGGCGGTTGACGAAAACCATAGTCTGGAGCAGAGGCATTTTATTAATCAGTGATCTGGCATTTAAAACGACCAATTTAAGAGGGCATGTCTGAGGTTTCGGTGGCGAGACAGCTAGGCCATCACTGCTACCGGCTTCGACCAGAGCGATGTCCTTTTGACCTGAACTATTTTTCCCTCTCTTATTTTGAGATTTGTCTCGCCATTGGTTCTCCGTTTTCCCAGCTCTATTATTAGCTGTCTCATCTTTCTCCGCTCTTTCAACTCGTAATCCGGCTGAAAAAAAACTTGCGAATGCAGACTCCGTAAGGATGGTTTGCGCTCTAGCAAGAGTTTCGTCTGTGCTTCAGTTTCTAAAATAACTTTTAGAGGTCGTGGCCGAGAAGTTGATTCGGCAGCTGTTGGAGCCTTCCCTATTCGAAATGCCTTAAGAATGCGGAAAGACTCGCCTGGTCTTAGCAACGGTTTAGCGTACACCCGCATAAGACCCACGTCATGGTCAATTCGTTCTTGTGCAATTGACGACTCTGATTCTGGGGCCCCTTTACAACTATTTTCTGCTTGCGACTCAATGGGGCATATGTTGCAAGCTCACGTGTTTCAGCCGAGGGAGCAATTGTATCCGGTACACGCGGTTCTGATGTACTGGCTATTGGGTAAGCTGAATGCAAACCCGTGAACCGTTTGGCTTTTTTAGGCTTATGCCTCTTTTGAGTTATGATCTTGTCAAACTCTTGGTCATCACTTTCTTGTGCAGAGTCGAGCAACGATGTGGTGCTAGGATGCAAATCCCGATAATTGCTACTGTCGCTTAAGCCGAGTGACGATGGTGTAGCCCGTGGGCTTGACACATGGTCCGATATGCAGGTTTCAGGCGTGTCGACAGACATGTCCAAATCCAAGTCAATATCAGCGTCAACTCGTTCTTGTGCAATTGTTGACGCTATCTCTAGAGCCCCTTTTACCTCCATTTTCACTGTAAGATTTTTATAACTGCCCATATTTTTAAGTATTTCAGTTCACCATTGACTGCAAAACATCGCAAAATATTGCCCTTAAAGGACAATTGCTGCTGACATTATATCAACTTTCTACGTTTATCTGCGTACATTGTCAAATTTATTTTTGAATTATTTTTTAAAGAAAATTATTTTGTATCGACAGTGCCGTTCTGGCGCTAACAAATTTAAATTCCAAATTACTAAGTAAGTGTGGCAGCAGTTTCTGCGGCTATACTGGAGTCAGGTGTCCGCGACTGACGAAGGGAAATCACCCAGAAATACGCGTGTCTCGCAGTCCTAACGTTTGCCAGTAATAAATTGGACACAATGGTCTTTTCGCACACCCCGTGTTTCAAGTGGTTGGCCTCCCAAAACAAATTGTCATCAGAGTGCACTTCTTCGAGGTCTTGTTGATAACATGCGCATATCTAGACATTTTTGGGATTGAATTTCATGCACCAAGTCAGCTGGTCTATGCCCTCTTGCAGTATTTGGAGGCCTCTTTCGTCTTTTATCACCCTCAAAAGTTTGAGACCATCTGCAAAGTGTCATATGTCAGCTTTTACTTCTCACACTATGTCATTTACTTAGATGATGCAAAGGAGTGGTTCAAACACATACCCTTGTGGAACTCCGCTTTTGGCTGGTGCCCACTTTGAGCAGTAGCTACCTGCAATAATTTTTTGAGTACGCTCGGTCAGGAAATTTTAATCTAGTTCAGAAGATTTCCTGTTATCCAAAAGTCTGGTAGCTTTCGAATGAGGCACTGATGCGGAACGCGATCAAACGCCTTGGTGAAGTCAAAGTAGATAACATTTACTGGATGTCCTTCGGCATGGCCTTTGTCCACTGTTCGAGCGTTGCGATTAGGGTAGTAAGAAAAGACCCCTTCTCACAGAAACCATTCTGGACTGAGCTGATTTGGCAGTGAAATGTATCGAGCTGTAAGAGACCAACCTTACCCTTTTTGTTTTGAATGCACTTTTGCACTTTCAATTTTAGTGGTGGTCGTGGGGGCGACGTGTGATTCAGCACTGGAAAGTAACCAGGCTGGTGCAGTGGAGGACGCCCCTGAGGAGCGTCAGTTATTCTCACAACTAGAGGAATCGTCGTAGTTACATGTTCTTGATTTTGAGTAAATAAACTTTCAAACGATATGGATTCTCAAGCATTGGGCGTGTGATTGTTTGTGAGCAGTTTTACGTCCCTATGATACTACAGGCGATTGACTACGAACAACAACAGCGACAAGGCTCGATAATAGAAGGAAGCGATACGGGGAAGAACGAGTCCATTGCTGAAAAGGTCATGCCTAGCGTGCCCGTTACACTAGTCACAGCCGAGACGACGGACCCAGCCCCTGCTTGCCTTAATGCATTCCCTTTTTCTTTCCACCCTTTCGACGGCCGCAGAGATTTCACCAGTTGGCGTGAACTCTGCAAGTTCCACCTCAACCGTGTCCCCACGGGTCAGCGTATCGAGTGCCTCCTCGTGCATCTCGCAGAGGACAAACTTTTAAAGGCCCTAAGGAAAAGCTTAAGTACAATCACACCATTCGATTTTTTATGGGATCAACTGCTTAAACTCTTTGAACCCACTTTAAAAATTGAAAATGCAGTTCAATAACTGATCAACCGCCGCCGACGCCCAAGGGAAGACCCTCAGGCATTCGCTGATGACCTTATGCGTTTGGCTTCAGCCGCTTATCCCTCCCTATCGGCCGCTCACTAGGACCGTGTCGTTCTTTACCACTTTAAGAGCGGCCTTAACTCTGAGGAGGTTTACTTCTCCCTTCGGCACAACCCGCCAGGGGATCTAGAAGGCGCTATCCAGAGGGCCAAACACCCACTACAACCAGATAGGCTTCGGCCTCCCACCAACCATCCTGGATTAACTTCCAACAGGTCTTATGCCATCCGCTCAAAGGAGGGTACTATGACTTCACAAACACCTAAGCCGCGTTTCCCGAACGCACGTTTTTTATGTGGTGGATCCATTAAGCCCTCCTTAAACCCCAATCTACGCAGCGGGTGCAACTCCAATTCCGATATCCATTTTGTTTCCGTTTGCTCTCTTGATTCTGCTCAACCTTTACCCTTTTACACTACTGTTCACATTAATTAACACCCTTAGCGAGCTCTACTTGACACCGGCGCTACAGTTTCCCTAATTTGTTCCGATATTTTATCTCCTTCTCACTCTTGCCTTAGTGATTCTCGTCTTCCTCTACCTAGACCCCTGACAGCCAATGGCCAACGTTTGCACATTCTAAAATCAATTTCCCTGTCTTTAGACTTCCCCACTGGGACCAAACACCATTCGTTCCTAGTTAGTCCTTCCCTGACTTAAGGACGTTTTGCTAAGCGTCAATTTTCTCACTATAATTTAATTGCTCCCTTGATATCTGTTCAAGCTCGTTACATTTTGGCCTTACTATTTCCCCTATGTTGTTAGCCGCCTCTTCACCTTTGGATGAGGATTTCTCTGCAGCCACCGAGGCTGCCATTGGCCTACCCCCAACTAAACTGGAAGGCCTCCTATCTTTATATATCGATCTCGATACCCACACCCGTGCGCAGCTACAGGCTCTTCTGGTACAATTCCCTGACATTTTCGCTTGGGATGACCATTCCCTTGGACCTTCTTCCATCATTCACCACTCGATTGATACCGGTTCTGCAAAACCCGTGTGGCAAGCGCCCAGGCGGATACCCCCAATTTTCAACAACAAGTCCAAGATATGATTAAAATGATGTTGGAAAACCGTGTTATTCGCCCGTCACATTCACCGTGGGCCTACCCGGTTACGCTGGTACGTAATAAGGATGGATAACTACGTCAATGCATAGACAATTGTCATGTTAATGCCCTCATATTACGCGACTCTTTTCGAATTCCCCGCATCGACGTCACCCTCGACGCATTGGCTGGGGCGCGTTGGTTTATCACCCCAGACTTGAAGTCGAGTTACTGGCAAGTCGAGGTGGAGCCCAAAGATATAGCCAAAACGGCTTTTATAATTTCACAAGGGTTTTTCGAGTTTGAGACGATGCCCTTTGGCCTCTGTAGAGCAGCCGCCACATTTCAACGTCTTATGCAATCCGTCTTCTCTTACTGCTATCCTCACTGTTGCCTCATCTACCTCGATTAGGTGGTTATCTACGGCAAGTCCATCCCTGAACAAAATGCTAACCTTCAAGCAGTCCTCACCGCCCTTCGTGACGCCGGGTTACGCCTTAATCCCCTAACATGTTCGTTCCTACGCGAAAGAGACACTTATTTTGGCCATGAAGTTAGCCTGGATGGCATACAAGCCTCTTTCGAGAAAATCAAGGCCATTCTGACTTGGCCTTTGCCGGCATCAGCTAATGGCGTGCGCAGCTTTATCGGCCTCGCATCATACTATAGGCACTTCATACGCAGCTTCGCGGAGATTGCGCATCCCCTACATGTTCTCACAGAGAAAGGCCGTCCATTTCAGTGGTCTGAAAACTGCCAAGCTTCTTTTGACGAACTCAAGGCACGCCTCACGACCACCCCAGTTTTGATGTTACCGAATGTCCTCCCTGATGCCCCCGAATTTATCCTTGATATGGATGCGAATTGTTCGGCTATCGGCGGCGTCCTTTCTCAACCTGACAAAACCGGCGTCTTACGGCCCATTTGCTTCGCAAAATCCGAATGCAAATACTCCGTGTACAAACGTGAAATGTTGGCCTTATTAATTTTCGTTAAGCGTTTTGAACCTTTTTCTAATTGGCTGCCATTTCATAATACGTACCGACCATAAAGCACTGCAGTGCCTACAGAACACAAGAATGCAGAGGGCCAATGGGCGCGATCGCAAGACACTCTTCAAAAATTTAACTATTCCTGCCAATTCCGGCCCGGCACCAAATATAAAAACGCTGACGCCCTTTCCAGATGCCCACCTGACCCCAGCGATGCTCCGATGTCGCTCCCCGCCGACTCGGTCTCTGCTATTATCATCAGTGAACCTACACAGTATCATTGGGCGGTCGCCTAGAGCACTGATCCTTACATAGCACTAATCGATGACCAAATACTTCATGGCAAGCCTCGCCCCACCGATAATGATCTCTGCGGTTCGTCCGACACAGACAGAATTCTTCGCAACCATCGGCCCCAACCCTTTATGGAAAACGAAATACTTTTCTTTAAGGAAGGCATCCACATGCCCCCGCGTTTTTTAGTCCCTGGGAGCTTCGTCAATCCTGTTCTAACGGACTAACATCACAACTTGGGCCATGATGGTAAGGCTAAAACCGAGGCAGCGGCTCGTCAACGATTCAGGTGGCCATATCTTCGAGAACAGGACGCCATCTTTTGCAACACTTGTCCTATGTGCACGAGCTTTAAAGGTCCTAACTCGCGACCTCGAGCATCCCTTCAATCCATGGCTACCGGATCCCCTTTCGAGAGAGTCGGCATAGACGTGATTGGACCATTACCCTTCACGCGCAGGCACACGCGGCCACAACCGGTACATTCTAGTATGGTTAACTATTTCACCAACTGGGCGAAAGCCGTGTTCTTACCTGGCTAAGATGCGGCTACCGTTGCCGATGCATTCTTGTCGGCTTGGGTCCGCCATTTTGGTGCCCCCTGTCTCTTTACTCAGACTGCGGCGCCAACTTCCAGAGTAAACTCATGCGCAACGTCTGTGATCTCCTTCGCATCCACAAGACTCATACCACCCCGACACATCCTATAGGAACTGGGCAGACCGAAAGTACAAATCGCACTATCATCAATCTACTGAAAGCCCTAGCGGAATCGCACGACCGAAGGAATTGCGAACTTAGACTACCCTATGCCATGATGGCCTATAGGGCCACGCTCCACTCGTCCACGGGTATTCCCCTTTCTTCCTGCTTACTGACCGTCATCTCCTACTACCTTCTGATTTCTTACTGCCACTTCATACATCTGACGGTTCGCCTCCGGATGCTTACGCTTCGGAACTACAAAAAACCCTATGCCTGGCCCATAACCTTGCCCGTTCTCAACTTCGCATGGCATACGAACGACAGGAATCCTATTTCGACCAAAATGTTCACGGTGCCTCACATTCCCCCGGCGACTACGTCCTCCGTCGGTGCGCCACATCCCCGGTGGGGATACCCTCCAAATTCCACTGCCCATGGGAAGGTCCGTTCGTTGTGGTCCAAGCCATTCCCCCCTCCACCTACCGCAATCGCGACTTACGTCACCCCTCTGACCCTACATCCACTGTCCACTTTCACAAACTGACACCCTACATGGGCCCCCTTCTACCCACCGACTGAGCTTCTCTCCCCGTTACGCCATCGACCTCCGCGGGAACCTAACCCTCCGTTGACCCTGACTCCCTCCACATTTTACCCCCCGCCTAGTTCCCCAACCGGCCGCTGAGGTAGAGATAGGTACCCCTGACCCTACTGTGGCTCTGCGGACAGAGCCCCTCTTGACGGGTGGGGCGTGAAAGAAACCAACCTGACCCTTTTTGTTTTAATGCACTTTTGCAGTTTTTATTTTAGTGGCGGTCGTGGGGGCGACGTATGATTCAGCGCTGGAAAGTAACCAGGCTGGTGCAGCGTCAGTTATTCTCACAACTGGAGGAGTCGTCGTAGTTACATGTTACATGTTCTTGATTTCGAGTAATTTAACTTTCATATGATACCGATTCTCACGCATTGCATGTGTGATTGTTTGTGAGCAGTTTTACGTCCCTATGATACTACAGGCGATCGACCAAGAACAACAACAGCTACAAGGCTCGATAGTTGAAGGAAGCAATACGGCGAAGAACGAGTCCATTGCTGAAAAGAAGTTCATACCAAGCGTGCCCGTTACAGAGCGATAAAATCTATTTTTTCAATAACCTTCTCCATCAGATTACAAAAAATGCATGTCAAACTGACCGGTCGGTAGTGAGTGGGATATAGTCGTGTTCGTCCCTTATGAATACGTACGACATTTGCCAACCTAAATTTCTCGGGAATTTTATCCACTGTGGGCAGTTTTCGAAAGATTAAACAGTGGCTCCACTGAGTCTCCAGCTACATGAGGTAGAACTACACCCGGGATCTCATCCGGTCCAGGTGACTTGGCCTGGTCCAAATTCTCTAACTCTGCCAAAGCTATCTGCGGTGTTAATAGTTACAGTATTAACAATCGATTTGTAGACGAGAGGCGATATTCATTTTTATGTAAATTAAAAAGTTTGTCAAAATTCTCCAATTTGACATTGACATTGTCTCGGAAAACGTTCTTATCAGCACATGGCCCAGGACTGGGCAGGTTTTTGTCTGAGCAATCAGGGGCTGCAGACCCGTCGACTTTTTATTCGGGAACCGCAAATTTAGCGAATGCTACAGACATACCTAGAAGGTAATCTTACTACCATTTCCGTTCATCCTGCCACATAAACTTATCTTTTAGCTTAAATATTATAATATTTTCATGTACGATACTATTTTATTTTGACATCGATACAACTGTTTGTGTATCTAAGTGGCTCACTTGGTGGTCATTTACCTGCTTGTGTTTTCATGTGCTCAGAGGCATGATTACAAGCATACAAATCTTTTGTCAGTATCTTACTATGGCTTCCATCAGAGTATCGTATACAAGTGCATGCAGTGCAGAAAACGGGCCTATCACAAGGCTTTTCGAGATAAAGTGGCAGCGCGTCCATCAACGTCGCCCGTTTATGCCGATGAGTCCGTGAAACCGGAATTGTCTGCACTGACCCATGAAATCTTTCCGGTAGATATTTTGGATGTTTAAACGATAAGTGCGTATAGTGTTCACAAAAGAGAATGAGACCACAGTCGCTCTTAGGCTAATTTAGAAAGGCAATCGATGATGCCATCCCACGCCAAGAACACGTCAAGCCAAGCCGACTCCAATACCCTGAATATGCGGAAAGTGACTACGCACCCAGTCTAGTAGAGAAGACCAATAGGAGAAAAATATCCGCTATTGAATCACATGCAAGCTAGTTAAATTGTATCGGGAACGGTTTTATGCCAACTTGAACAAAAGATTATAAATACAAATTACAGAACTAACTAATGGTTAAAATTAATATAGACAGTTGTGTAAAAATGAGAATATGGCATAGTTGTTAATACATACAAGTTTGGCAAAGGGCTAGTACAGTACCCCTCGCCTAGACTAAAGGCCAGCGTGCAGCGAAGCCGAAGGCTAATGCAGTGTTACAACACGTGGGTGATAAAACGGTCGGGAAAGGGGACACGACGACCGCTATGCGATGTTCGAATGTCACTAGCATTTAAAAAAAGTTATGGCAGGGCTTGTAGGGGTAGGAACGGGTAAAAGAGGTGGAAGGTGGGAGAACACGGGGTAGGGGGTCTGCACAATGTTGTCCATCAGGCAAGTCCGGAGGCTCCTCGACGACAGCAGTCTTGACCCGATCGACACTTACCACGTCCTTCTTCGCACCAAGAACGATCCGGCAAGTCTTGACTTTGCGTCAGAGAGACCGGAATGGACTTTCGGATGATGGCTCTAGTGGTCTTCGCACTCGGTCGCATCGCGGAAGAGTTCGATGCGAAACCGAGGAAGGTGAGTGTTGAATTGCCGCAGGTAATACACAAATTCGTAGGACTCAAATCAGCACCACATGAGGTTGGGGTGACTATCTCGCCTGGTAGCCGGGGTGAAGTGCCAAAAACAGTGATCCAACGACTGGCAAAATCCTTAACGATGGTTTCTGCTTTCATGTTTGGCAAGGGGATGGCTTTGGCCCAGCGAGTGTAGCAGTCGACACAGGTAAGCAGATGTGTGAAACCGTTGGATGGAGGCAAAGGACCTAAAACGTCGAGGTGCACATGACTGAAACAAGCATTGGGGCTGGGGAAGGTACCGGGTGGAGACTTGTTGTGGCGGTGGACCTTGTTCCGTTGGCAACTCGGGCACGACCGGGCCCAAGCTTTGACATCCTTCTTCATGCCAGGCCGGACGAACGTTTCCGCTAGGAGCTTCTCTGAGGTTCGGATCCCAGGGTTGTAGAGGCCATGCAGAGTGTAAAACACAGTTCGACGGATCAAGGATGACACAAAATGCGATGGAAAGGAGTCGAGACATCACAGAGGATGGTGCCAGTACCGATGGCGAGCGGAACTTAGAAACTAATTTTTTATCGTAAGTGCCTTTCTGGGGTTAACGAATATAAATTCCCCATTCCAAATTCCAAAGTAGCAGGAACTTAATCCAGGTGCTTTTTCTAATATTCAGAAGATGAATTGGCGAACATCAGTTTGTTTTCGATAATTCTCATCAGGCCCTTACATTTATAGGGTAATCAAGTAAATGGAATGTGCGGGTTTGTAGAAAAGGTAGAACGGTTGTCAGGGGAGGGGGAATGAGGGGGGGGGGGGTCGGAACATCGTCAAAATTTGATCAGCGTAGGGGGGAACTGGTAGTAGGTTGAGGTGTTAAGTCGCTGGCTGTTGGATAAGCAGCTTTTGACCATATTATATTGTGTTTTCTTATATTGTAGGAGCCCGCCAATAAAGAAGTACCTTAACCCTCTTGTTCGCAATGCGACGGCCATTCAATAAATGAACAACTAACAGTAAGACACTTTATGTACCGATTTTTTTTCGAAAACTAGTAGTTTTCATTAAATTTTCAACTTCTCAAACCGCGCACCTTGTCCTTTGACGAAGAAACCAATTGGGAGTTGGGGGTGGAGGGTAATGTGGCTAAAAAGAATTCGAGTAAGGCTTCGGACTGCGCAATTTTTTCAAGGACGGGGGTAAACGCATTGAAATCCTCACCCTGAGACCCCGTTCTAGGTAAGGGTATAGCCCCATTTACCCCCGCCTTAATAGGGGGTAAACGGGGATTGGGTTGGCAGGGTAATTATATAACTAAAAGAGGGGTCGCGTAGTTGTTTTTATAATATTTTAGCCTTTTGGAACGGAAGTTTGGGATACGAGATTACTTTAGGGGCATCTCGAATTCAATAAAAGTAGCATATGATGTGATAAGAGTTTAATATTTAGTGAAAGCACTGATACTATTTCTTTATAAGCACTGTCGAAATTTATGCGTTTGCAGTACGTATACAAGGACCAGACGTCATTGGTGCGAAGAACATCAAGTATGTTGTTTTCTCTGGTCGGTTTGTCAACTATTTGTGTCCAGTTGTAAAAGATAATGGATAGTAACAATTCATCCGTCTGGAGGGGGGCTGATAATTCTGCCCAGTATATTTCTGGACGGCTTAAGCCGCCGACTATTATCTTATATTCGGTTTGGATATTTTATATATTGTCTACTAGATTGGTTTCGCCCGTGTCATCATTACTTCATTCTGGAGGGGTGTACAAACATCAAATTAGAATGCTTTTGTGGGTTTTGGATGTTATTAAAGCGAAGCACGCTACGCCACTGAAAATTTCCTGAAGAACCTGAAAGCCACTTAGTTATAGCTTTCAGTTGTATGTTAGGGTTTGCGACCATCGCAGATTATTGAAGAATGAGAAAAGTTTATCAAAGAGGCTGCTGACTAATTTTGATCTAGAAAATTGAAGATACTCATGTCATTTTTTCCACAATTGCTTTACAAGGATAAGGTTCATGAAAAAAAACAAAAGACTGTTCGTTGTTGGGGCAATGTACAACCGAACCAATTGGCCAGAGAAAATTGCCTTCCTGTTGGACGTCAGTACCCTAATATTTTATACAGGTTATTTGACTATTATATTATGGTTCATTGTGTTAACTATTAACGATTATTGCTTTATCCACTGTTTGCCCATATTTTGACGTTGTTTTCGTTTTTACTGTTTTACTTATCGTTCTTTTATATTGGTTCCCTTATTGTATTATTCATTAAATGCCCTCAGTTCTTCAAGAAGTCAAGCAAGGCTAATGAAAGCTTTTACTTAATCATCATTGGGAGAGCACAATGCACTAATAGACGGTAGAGTAAATAAAAGATAAGCGGTAACCCTATTGGCAATGTTCCAGAAAAAAAGGATAGAATGGTTCCAGTGGGACCAAAGTGTAGCCTTTGGTTCCACTGCACCGTGATTGCGCATATGGGCGGTATTCCGTGCGCTGGACGGGGTAGTCTACAATCCGTCATCGAAACCTACGGTCGAACACCCACACACAAGCTCCCCGTCCACCTGAGAAAAACCTTACGCGCACGCATGCCTCCTGCATTTGCTACCTCCCCCCTCCCCAAATACGGCACCTGGATCGCTGTCTTGCTTTGCCGACTTTTGCCGGCGCATGCTTAGGGCAAAAAAACCGTGTTCAGGTCACACGCATTCAAATAGGGGGGGGGGGTCTGGGGAGAGAAGGGCAGGGGGGTAGGGGCAACTACTGTATAAATATTTGGCTTAACCGAGCCTGCTCAGACTGCACTTGATGCACGTAGTCGCCCGCTAGCCCCCTGCCCCTCTAACCCCAGACCCCCCTATTCGAACGCGTGTGAGCTGAACACGGGTTTTTCGCCTTAGGCATACGCCGACAAAAGTCGGCAAAGCAAGAAATCAATCCAGGCGCGTATTTGGGGGGGGGGTAGCAAACGCAGGAGGCGTGCGTGCGTGTAGGGTTTTTCTCAGGTGGACGGGGGAGCTTGTGTGTGGGTGTTCGACCATAGATTTTGATGACGGCTTGTAGACTACCCCTGCCAGCGCACGAAATGACACGCATATACGCAATCACGGCGCAGTGGAAGCAAAGACTACACTTTGGTCCCACTGGAACCATTCTATCCTTTTGTTCCGGAACATTTGCCATAAGGGTAAACAGTGTTAATTAGGAGAGAGGACTCGTGATCAAAGGGATTAGATTCTAGGCATAATTATTGACTCATGAGGGAGGAGGGGCGAGGGGGAATGAAAAAATAATTCATGTCGCCCCGACGTTGCTATCTCGCATAATGTTGGGAGGCGAGAGAACGCAAGGTGCCATCGTCCCGCGGCAATACGGGGGCCTAGTGATGTTTGTTGTTGCTGTCTCGTCAGCGTCTTTCAAACTGATATGTAGCATCTGGGCGCATGTGGACTTAGTCCTCGGCCATAGAAGCCGTAGTGCCAGTTCATAAACCTTCCGCGGCATAAAATCGGGCTAGTTAGCCGTGTGGCGACTGCCCATACACTCGCTTGCTACTGTCTTATTATTTACAGTTGTTTGGTCGTATTTTGTTCTTGGTTTTCTCTTATTGTTTTATTACAGTTTTTATTACCTGTTTTCAGGTATTAATTTTGTCCGGGCCAACATTTCCGGTAAAAATGGAGTGTTGTACGCTTATTCGTAAAACGAACCAAGTCTCTTTGTTTTTTTTTCAGGTTGTAGGTATTTCATTGGTGGTAATGCTAAAGTAGCGAATAAGCGATTAAGGCATGCATCCAATAGGTAAACGATTACCGCTCGCCCATTAGTACGCTGGCGTGTTAGGCTGTAATGTAACGAACCGAGACGACCGATGGGCGATTTCGTGCGACTATAACC
>JAYGXS010000291.1:0-34167 GCA_036362985.1 Ligula intestinalis
GGAGTTTGTTTCAAGTGAAAAAAACCTGCCTTCAAAGGTATGATACAAACGGAATAAATGTACAGTTGTAAGCTGAGTTGACTCATCAGCAGGAGAACTGTTTCATATCGTTTAAAAACATTAGTTCCAGACGGAGAGGGTTGGCACAAGAACACAGTGTTCTCAGTCTTTCATCAATGGTTGTCGGCAAAAGTTGCGAGCTATCGGCTGAAGGGTTAGCAGACTGCGGGTTGCTGCTTCAGCCGCATTATCTTCAGCAGTGAAGCCTGGCGGGGTTCAAAGTCCACGAACGCCATCAGAGTGAAAGAGAGATTCCACCGAGTCAGCACCCAAAATTCGGGAAAGTTGTCCTGAATGTAGAAAACTAGTTACAGCTCTCTTAAACATAGGGTAGTTTTGCTGGGTTTTAATACTTTTGGGCAGCTTATTCCAGATTGATATGGCATTTACTGAAAAGAATTGCCGGTACTTAACTGTGCGTGCCATAGGAAGAAATAAAAATACGTCTCGATGACTGGCGCGTCGAGAGTGCTCAAGCTGCCTTATTGTACTAAGAGGATTAAAGGTTTGACCATTTAAAAGTTTAAACAGTAAAAATAGACCCTTCTGCAATCGACGAAGCCATAGGGGATCCAGCTTTATAAGTTCGCACCTTTGTTGGTAGGTTAAGTTACGGTGTTCTGTAGTGAAAACTCTTCTAGTGAAGAAGTGCTGCACCGATTCTATTTTCTTCCGTTCACTGGTGCGCAGAAGACTGAACAGAGGCGAGCAGTATTCAAGACTAGGTCTCACGTACATATTATAAAGGCTAGTTCTAACATTGATAGTCTTAAAATTTCTAAGGATAAATCCGGTTGTTCGGCGTGCTTTCGAGACTATCAGGGCACAGTGCTCTGACAAATTGAGACTATTAGAGTAGGATATGCCCAAATCCTTGATAACTGCTGGAACATTTAGTTCGTGGCCGTCAATGCTTAATTCCGGTTGATGATCGTCGCCAACAACCATAACGGAACATTTGTGCCATGAAAGGGTGAGGCGCCATGTGCAACACCACTGGGCGAAGGCCTGAAGATCCTTTTTTATCAGCTCGAGCACGATGTTGCGATCTGCCGGTTTATATCGATAAGCGACTTTTAAATCATCAGCGTACATGAAGGGTCTGCCATACTGAAAACAATCTGAAACGTCGTTGACAAAAAGGCAAAATAGGAGCGGACCCAGTACACTACCCTGTATAACTCCACTCCTCACATGCGTGGGGTTGGAGATAACATTGGAAATTTTTACTCGTTGTGTGCGAGCATCCAAATAGGAAGATATGAAGTTCAGAGGCTTGCTACCTATGCCGAAGGAGGCCAGTTTCAGAAGGAGGAGGTTATGATCGACCCGATCAAAGGCCTTAGTAAAATCAAAATAGACGCTATAAGTGGCAAAACCGCTGTCTCTAGATTGCAGCACATAATCAAAGAAAGAGAGCTGGCAGGTGTCACAAGATCGTTTCTCGAGAAAGCCATGTTGAGCTGTACTGAGCAGGTTGTTCTCTGTCAAGTGACGCATCATCTTTTCTTTGATTAAGGTCTCCAAGATCTTCGATGCTGCGGGAAGTGTATTTATTGGCCTAAAGTTGTCGAATGATGTCGATCGGCCGTGCTTGCGAATAGGCATTATGTGCGATTCCTTCCACAACGAAGGAAAGGTTTCGCTCTCAAGAGCAAGATTAAATACCTTACAAAGAATAGACGGAAAGATATCATTCGCTTCAGCTTTTAGAAGGCTAACTGGGACGCCATCTGGTCCTGGACTATAGGATTGACGATAACGACGAATGGCTACAGTCACATCCCAGACGGTAAAACTTATGGTTTCGAGTATGGCACCCGTCCAAGCCTGGATAACCGGAGGTGCAGCGAACGAGCTTTCACTAAACGTTTTGGATAGGAACGCATTGAAGCTATCGGCGGTCAGCTTAGCGTCAGCTATGGGGTTTCCTAAAGCATCTCTAAGTATGGGGTGCTGCGTTTTCATCTGCGCTTTTACTGTACGCGAAAAGAGTTTCGCAACATTAAGGGAAGGATTTTCAGCGAAGTGAGCCTCATCGGCTATCTGTTTTTCTTCGGAGAGCTTCTTAGCCTGCTCAAAGATCAGTGTGATCAAGGGCAGAACGGAAGTGTCGTTCAGCCGATGCAAACGACGAGAGAGTTTACGCAGCCTACGACGGAAAGACAGAGGAAGGTACACTTCATCCTTGACATGTATTACTTTCTTACGGGGGACAAAGTGGAGGATGAGTGGATCCAACACTTTGTACAGTGCATCGGTACAAACATTTACATCCAAACATTGGAAAAATTCAGACCAGTCGAGAGCGTTTAGATGTGCCAGTAGGTCAGCCGTGTTTGCTGATCGGAAATCATGATAAATACGATACTTTTGGGAAAATGTTTTATCCGCCTCCAGTTCTAGTTCACTAACAACTGTGACATGGTCTGAACTCCCAAGTGCGTCTAAGGATGACACTGAAAGTGGTTCGCATCCCCTACAAAAAATTAGGTCGAGTATGTTTGCTCCCCGAGTGGGAAAATCGACTACCTGATCCCACATGCCGATATCTATTGCCTCAAGTAAGTTCTCGTACTTTGAAGGACCGGATGGTGGAAACCACTGCACGTCAGGAAGGTTAAAATCGCCTGCAATCAAGCAATACTTAAGATTCAAGTCAGCTGCGGCATGAAATGCCTGCGAGAGACAAAGATCGTAGTCTGCATCGGCATTAGGTGGGCGATAAACACAGCCAACAAGTAAGGAGCATTTGTTTTTTAGAACAACTTGTAGCCAGCAGCTCTCCTCCACCGCTGTGAATTGTGGATAGTCCAACGGGAGAAATGCAAGTGGCTGCTTAATATAGATGCAGCTTCCTCCGCCACGGCCATTGTTTCGATCGTTCCGAACGCATGAGTAACCTAGAACGGAGAGTTCTGAGTCAGCTACAGAGGCCGATGCCCATGTCTCAGTTACCATAACAATGTCTGGGCGGTTGACGAAAACCAGAGTCTGGAGCAGAGGCATTTTATTAGTCAGTGATCTGGCATTTAAAACGACCAATTTAAGAGGGCATGTCTGAGGTTTCGGTGGCGGGACAGCTAGGCCGTCACTGTTACCGGCTTCGACCAGAGCGATGTCCTTTTGACCTGAACTATTTTTCCCTCTCTTATTTTGAGATTTGTCTCGCCATTGGATCTCCGTTTTTCTAGCTCTATTATTAGCTGTCTCATCTTTCTCCGCTCTTTCAACTCGTAATCCGGCTGAAAAAAAACTTGCGAATGCAGACTCCGTAAGGATGGTTTGCGCTCTAGCAAGAGTTTCGCCTGTGCTTCAGTTTCTAAAATAACTTTTAGAGGTCGTGGCCGAGAAATTGATTCTAGAGCTGTTGGAGCCTTCCCTATTCGAAATGCCTTAAGAATGCGGAAAGACTCGCCTGGTTTTAGCAACGGTTTGGCGTACACACGCATAAGACCCACGTCATGGTCAATTCGTTCTTGTGCAATTGATGACTCTGACTCTGGGGCCCCCTTTACAACTATTTTCTGCTTGCGACTCAATGGGGCATATGTTGCAAGCTCACGTGCTTCAGCCGAGGGAGCAATTGTAGCCGGTACACGCGGTTCTGATGTACTGGCTATTGGGTAAGCTGAATGCAAACCCGTGAACCGTTTGGCTTTCTTAGGCTTATGCCTCTTTTGAGTTATGATCTTGTCAAACTCTTGGTCATCGCTTTCTTGTGCAGAGTCGAGCAACGATGTGGTGCTAGCATGCAAATTCCGATAATCGCTAGTGTCGCTTAAGCCGAGTGACGATGGTATAGCCCGTGGGCTTGACACATGGTCCGATATGCAGGTTTCAGGCGTGTCGACAGACATGTCCAAATCCAAGTCAATATCAGCGTCAACTCGTTCTTGTGCAATTGTTGACGCTATCTCTGGAGCCACCTTTACAACTATATTCTGCTTGTGACTCACTGGTGCATCTGTTGCGAGTTCACGAGTTCCGACCAAGCGGCCATCTGTATCCGGAACTAAAGGTTTGATGGGTCCTGATGTGCCGGTTTTTGGGTTAGCTGACTGCGCTTTCCTAGCCCATTTAGACTTTCGAGCCTTTGTAGCCCTATGCTTTTTTGGCTTCATGATCTTATCGACCTCTGTATCATCGCTTTCTAGTGCAGCATCAAGCAACGATGTGACGCTAGGACGCAAATGCAGATCATTTTTAGTGCTGCCTGAGCAGAGTAACGATGGAGTAGACTGCGGAAACAGTTCTCCTGCTGATGAGTCAACTTAGCTTACAACTGTACATTTATTCCGTTTGTACCATACCTTTGAAGGCAGGATTTTTTCACTTGAAACAAACTCCCTATCCAGCCCAGTATTGACAAAACAAAAAACCTGAAACAAAACCAATACTGGCCGCAAAATAGGGAGTTTGTTTTAGGTTTTTTTCCGGTCTTCGAGGTGTTGGAAGGCGCTCAAGAGGTGCATTACCAACTCTTTACAATTGCCTGTGAACTGGCATAATAAACATATTATATTATGAATCGTTTAAACATCTTAATTCATTCATACCACTTTCGGTTTCGTCTCTTGACTTATGTGACTCTATTCAGCAGTCACGCGTACGCTAAAACCAATGATAACAAATAGCAAGGTGGTATGGCACTATTCACAAGTAATTGAAACAGGTTAAGTGTCCGAACCTCAACAATGGATACTTCAAGTCAAGAGCGAAGGACTTCAGTCAAGGGGGTCGGTTCTGCTTTTATATAATTTCAAGACGCAATTAATGTGGGCTGCCATTGGTCTGACAATACCAACGCCACAATGGGGGGAGCGCGAAGGCAGACAATAATGTGCCGGCGAGTGGTAAGGGGTTTGCAAGTGCTTGAAGTCAGCGGGGGTGGTTGCACGAGTGATTCTTAGAGTAGACGCGGCAGCTGGGTTGAAAAGTGGAAAGGGGTAACATACAGCTGGCTGGCTGGCTCCCGCTGTGTCATTTCACGGGGATCTCCATGTAAAACGTTCAAGTGTTAATGTGAAATGCGAAAATAGAAAGAAGGGGTCTAGATTTGGGGGAGGGCAGGATTCAGTCATGAGTGAGAGAAAGCGGTTAGTATTCAAGATAAGGGGGACAGCCCTCGAAAGAGTTTAAACAATAAATGTTGTAGGTCAGATGGAACTTTTATTGGAGCAGGGATTTGGAGAGTTCCAAACTTGTTCAGCTGGAAATAACGCTATCCTTAACCTTGCAATCAAACGCAATCCCCCTAAAAAGAAGAACAATACCAATATAGAGATGGAGTTCTTATGACGGTATTTCATCGGGGACGGTTTCGGCAAACTCGAAAGTACCAACGATTACAGTAATTTAAATATAAAATTGAACGCTGTGGTTCTTTATTTCACCTCAAAATGCTTTTCTGCTTCAGTCTCTTCTGCGCAATACTTGAACATCATATAAATCGTACTTGTTTGGTTCAGCTGCAGTTCTTGGAAAAGACATGTGTGCGGTCTGTAACGGTGCATAACGACTTGGAGTAATGCAATTTGATGACGCAGCACCAAGTGCGTAAATGGCAGACACTACTTAAATAGGGCTCCAGAAGATCCAAGTCCTGCTTCTAGAGAACGGATATCTGGACAGATTCATGGTAAAGAACATGATGGAGAAATACACACCCATAATGTACCTGATTGTCAGTGACGTGAGGAGTCGTTCGAGGTCATATAAAACAATAAGTGTGGCGCCCTGCCCCACGGTTGAGGGTCCTGTTTATTCTGCCTTCTGCTGACTGCATACACAGGATTCCCTGAGCAATTTGTCTTCACTCCCCCAGATGACTACCAGGCAGATGTTTTACAAAGAGGAGCTTCACAGATTTTAACTCACTAAGGAATCCATACGTATGCATGCCTGTTCATATACTGAGGTAAGTTGAAATACCTTCAGAACGAAGTGTACCTGACAAGCTGCGAGACAAAATCTGACGTTAGGCACAATCTTAAGCACGCGTATTCTTCAGACGTTGCACCGGTATCGTTCGCAACAGTCGCAGTAAGAAAAGCCCTGAAACAATTATAGCCCATTAAATTGCCTGGTACGGATGGATTATCAGCGAAACTTCTGAATGAGCTCGCATAGCAACTGGCCTACCCATTTTCCAAGATCTTTGAAAGTACGATCGAAAAGAGGCATTGCCTTCTAACTAGAAGCTGACCAACATAACACCTTTTTATAAAGGAGGATAGAGAACGTCACTAAATTGCTTAAGACCAGTTACCCTTACAAGCATTTGTTACAAACTGATGGAGAAACTAATCAAAACGGAACTAATGAGACGCATTGAAGAAAACAAATTGCTAAGGGCAGCGCAACATGGATGCCGAAGTTGCCACTCCTGTCTCACAAGCCTGCTAACATCCATGAAAAGCTGGACAAAATCTCTGGAAATGGGTAGGTCGGTCGATGCGGTCTACGTTGACTTCAACAAGACATTTGATCAAGTTCCGCGCAGACTACTTATATCAGAGCTGCATCAAATGGATGTGACTGGAAACCTCCTCAAATGGTTAGCCGACTACCGAACGTGCACGCGTCAGCGTGTTTGTATTAGAGACACCAAAACAGAATGGAAAACCGTTTCCAGTGGGGTTCCGCAGGGAAGCGTTCTGGGTCAAATGGTATTTCTGGTATATGTAAATGACTGTCTTGACTACCTCGCCTGTTAGAAAGTCATGATTATTGACAATCTAAAGACTTGGAAGTCAATTGAATGCTCAGAGAAAGACCTTACAACATGACTTGGTTCGCTTGCAAAAGTGGTGTGAAAAGTGGCTACTGCAGTTCAACTTCAACAAATACCAGGTAATACGCTTACGGTCTAGTTTGCAGAAAGGTGATATCACTCGAGTATGACAACTCGATCGGAGGTCACCAAATCGGCTAGTGAACGAACAACGTGATATAGGTGTATACATTACGCCCAACCTCAAACCAGCAAATCACTGTGCAAAATCCGCAAAGAAGGCTACGGGCATCCTAGAAGCGATCAGAAGGTCCTTCCTCTATTTTGATAAGAATATTTTTGGGAGAGACTTCGGAACATTTGTTCGGCCGATGTTAGAGTATTGCGTCCAGGCGTGTTGCCCCTGGGTGAAGAAAGATTACGCAATGCTTGAGAAAGATCAAGGAAGGGTGACCAGGCTAGACAGCAGCTTAGGAGGTCTCCCATATGAAGGTCGTCTGGATAGGCTCAATCTTTTTTCGCTCTATTATAGGCAATACAGAGGAGATATGATCATGGTGTTTAAAATCGTCAAGAGAATAGATGGCCGACTTCTTTGAATTAGCACAAACAATACATCTACGCGGTCATTAGTAAAAACTGGAGAAACCACACCAAACTAGAAGTGCGGGCCAACTTTTTTCCCCGCGGGTCATTGAAGAACGGAATCAACTTCCTTCCTCGGTTGTTCTTGCTGAAAGCGTCGGCGCATTCAAAAGACGGCTTGATTTTACTTTGATTAAGTCACTTTAAGTCACTTTATTAAGGGAAGAAGGCTTTCGCCCTTGAGCTCCCTATTCATAACCAAAATCGCATTAGAGGTCCACCGTAACAATCGTACATAATACAAATGTACAAATGTAGGCTTAACATCAGCGATAAGTGTGAGCCAGTTGCAAGGTGCTGCTCCTAACACTTTCTTCATTATATCTGCCACAGTTTCTAAGCAAATGAGAATCAAGTTTGTGTTTAAAATTGTCAACAGTATCTGAGAGGACCACATCTTCCGGGAGTCCGTTCCACGCTCCAATGACCCTCTGCGAGAAGGCGTTTCGTTGAACGTCGATACGGGCCGGTTTCCTCTGTAGTTTAAAAGGATGACCTCGCAGATGGTCAGTCCGAGCCAATTCGAAGAAATCCTCAAATTCTAGGGCGCAGTCTTGGCCTCTAACAATTCGGTAGGTTTGTATGAGGTCCCCGCGGAGTTGCCTATAATTGAGAGGGAAAAGATCAAGTTCGGTCAGTCTGTCTTTAAAGGTCAGATGACTAAGATTCTTGACCATCTTCGTAGCCCCCGCCTGCACTCGTTTCAGGTGCAGGTAATCCTTCTTGAAGCAGGGACGCCAGGCCTGGACAGCATACTCCAAGTGGGACCGAACAAACGTTCCGTGGGTTTTCCTGAAGAGCTCCTTGTCAATGTTTAAGAATCGCCGCCTTATCGCAAACAGCACCTTTGTCGCGCGTTTAGCTGCCTTTACACACTGAGTAGATGGTTTGAGTGAGGAATTTATTAGAACACCGATATCCTTTTGTTCGTTCACATTTGAAAGCGGGTGCCCATCGAGGAGGTATTGGAAGGAATCGTTCTCCTCATCAGTCCTTCTAGTACGGAGTCTAAAAACCACACACTTACAAATGTTGAAGTTTAAAAGCCAACGAGCAGACCAGCAGCTAAGTTGATTAAGACTCTCTTGAAGCGCTTTCCTATCGGCGTCAGACCTGATGGCTCTCCAGAGTTTGACGTCGTCGGCAAACATGATAGCACTGCAACCCAGGTCGTTGACACAGTCGTTGATATAGATAAGGAAGAGCAGTGGCCCTAACACAGAGCCTTGGGGGACGCCACTCAGAACATATGCAGGGCTTGACTTTGAGTCAACGATGCACACAGCTTGCCATCGCCCTGTGAGAAAGTCTGTGATCCATGCCAGCAGGTTTCCTCTTATGCCAATTTCTGACAATTTATACATTAGACGCTTATGTGGGACGCTGTCGAATGCCTCCTTGAAGTCCGTATAGATGACGTCAACCTTACCATCTTCATCTAGTGCGCGAGTCCACTGCTCAGTAGATAGTAGAAGGCTGGAAAGGCAAGAATGGTTCTTTCTGAAGCCGTTTTGGAGCCCTGACAGGAGATTGTTCTCCTCCAATATCTCCATTGTCGTCTTCTTAAATATCGTTTCCATCACCTTACAGCAAATGCAAGTTAGGCTGACGGGCCGGTAATTGTTAACCTTCGTTCGAGCTCCGCCCTTGTATATCGGGTAAATATTTGCCATTTTCCATTCAGATGGCAGTTTTCCTTGTTGAAATGAAGAACGAAACATATGTGCTAGGGGCTCTGACAGTTCGCTTGCCAATTCTTTCAAGAACTTGGCTGGTATATTTTCTGGACCGGATGACCATGCTTCTTGGAGGCTCTGCTGCTCCCTCTCAACTACAGATGTTGGAAATATTAGAGAATGAAGTGCCGGACCGGCGTTTGCAACAGCACTGTTGGCATTATCAAAATGAAGCTCGGTTTCCCTAGTGAATACCGAGGCAAAGAACCGGCTACAGTACTCGGCTTTCTCGTCATTCTCAACGACTTCTCCGCCATCATCATTCTTAAGTTCTGCGACAGGATCCTTGTTTTTTAATCTACTGTTAATATAGCGGAATAGAATTTTGGGCTTTTCTTCGGCCTGTTGGAGGATTCTTGAGTCATAGTTTTTTTCTGGCCTGGCGAATTTATTTTTTTACTGCATTTCTTTGGCGTTGGAATTCCTCGAGGTGTACTGGCGACCCAGTTTTCCTGAATAACTTCCATTTCCTATTCTTCTTCTTCTTCTTCTTCTTCAGTTGCCTGTTAAGGTCTCTCGTCAACCAGGCAGGACGACTAGTCGTCTTGTGTACCTTGACCGGACAACAGCGCTTAATCAGATCTAATGCAACCCTCTTGAGTGATCTCCAATCCTCCTCCGGATCCCCCTTGAGTAGGCAGTCCCAATTCACGGTCGACAGTGCATTCTTCATTGAATTGAAATCTGCCTTCCATATGTTTGGCTGGTCCTCCGTTTTCCTCAGCCGTTAAATATGGAGTGAGTAATCCCACATTAGCGTCGTATGATCACTCTTACCGAGCGGAGCGCCTGAATGAACTTCATCTATGTTGGACGAATCCTTCGGGAAAATGAGATCCAAACAAGTAGCCCGCTGTTTTTTTCGAAATCTGGTTATGCCGTTAGCGTTCTGAACTAGAGACAAATCAAACGTGAGATCCATTAATTTGGAACTATAGGAAGTTGACGCCGCCTCAACTGTCAGGTTGTTCCATTCAATTGCAGGGGCATTGAAGTCACCAATGATGAGAACCTCCTGGTGGCTAGCAGCTTCTTTCACCAGACCAAGGAGTGAGTCGTCGGCTCCGCTCAGAATGTTTGGTGGCCGGTAAACGGCCAGGAATTCAAGGTTATGTGAATTCGCCTTCTTGATCTTTAACCAGATGGACTCATACTCCAGAAATAGAGTGTGCTCTCTGTCTACAACAGAGATTTCAGTTCTGACATACACGACAACCCCACCTCCTTGTCGGTGTTGGCGATCTTTGCGAAAAAGCTGGTATGCTGGAATCGAAATCTCCGAATCCGCGATTTCTGCTTTTAGCCATGTTTCCGTTATGGCGACTACATCAGGTTTCCGCTCCGAAAGTACTGCCTTGAGTTCATCAATTTTTGAGGGAAGACTTTGGGCATTAGTGTAAAGAAAGCTCAATTTGGACTTATTCACCACTTTATGCAGGCGGTTGCCTCTTGCGTGAGATTGCATGCAGGGCGCTGCCGGTGCTGATGGAGACGGCATATATTGCCGGCAATATATTTGGTAAGCAACAACGATTTATATAATGTACATATGACTTTAATGACATGCATGATCTGACAGCCTCTATCTGTAAAGAAATTGTCGAAAGTCCCCAATTTCCCTGTAAGATAACCTTTGAAAAAATTCAAGGCAAGCATGAGTATAAAGGCCAAAAACTCCCGCCGAATTATAATAAAAATCTACTTTCAAATGCTCGGTAGCTTAACCTTAATTTTTTTCCTTGCATATCACCTATAGGAGGAATATTTTCCATTTTATTTTTAAATGTGCCTGCGTAAGACTAAATATCCCTCGACTTAATTTAGTATTCTATGCAATAGATGTTAATGTTGGTTGAATTTAATTATCTAAGTTTACATAAACAAGCATAATCTTATTTAATTGACTTTTTTTATGAATTCCGCCACAACTTCATATTAATTAACGTTCCCTAGCCAAAAATGAAATGTTTAACCACTTAATACTTTAAGCAGTTGGGCGAAGGAATAGATATAGCCTTGGCCTCACTAATTATTCTCGCCAAAGTTAATATACGCAGACGTTCATCAGCTTAATATCCAATAAAAATGCTTCTTAATAAGAATCCTATTATGGAAATTCTTTTAATTAATCTCAGGAATAACAATATATGTGGTATCTAAAAGACATGATTTATGCTTAAAAATGTGGTTTGCTGTTTTGAAGCATTTCCACATTTGACCAACATGGCGATCTGCATAGGAAATCTTATCCAAAAGCTCATTATTTAGGTAAATGCTGTTATATCTTAATTTTAAAGGTTTGTTATAAACTTCGAACAGACGCACACATAGTAAACTTATCAATGGATATACCGAAAACTAGCAAACTACAGAGACACTTTATTAATAATAAGGTTTATTTGTAAAGCACATCGTTGACGCCTTCAAAAACCCTGGAAGGCAGGAAAAAACCTAACCCAAACCTCATCTTTCGCAGTGACGATAGCATTTATTTTGGTCTTTTGCTAGGTCAATACTGTGCGAAATAAGGAGTTTGTTTTGAAAAACCTGACTTTTAAGGTAAAAATCTCGAAAAACATGAAATAAAAAACTTTACATTGTACATGTTACAGTTTTATAGGTAGCATACTTGGGGTCTGGAAAATCTGTCATGTCCTTTAACTGAGGTATACTTAGCCGTGGTCAGTTTGAAGGCGAAAAAATCAGCTGAGGACATCGCATGTTCACTATGCATGGGTCTGCTCGATGCGGAGATTACAATCGTTGTCCATTGGCACAAGTTTGATAATAATATGGGACGTTGCAGATGTCTGAGGTGGGTCGAGGCAGCTGCGAAGCACCATCGTCATTCAAGTGCATCGGCAGAAGGCACTTGGCATTTCGTTTGTCGAATATCTACGTGAGATTGAGATTTACATTTTTAGTATTTATTCTTCTGATACATTATAACAGGAAACAATATATATTTTAGCATAGTTGAAGAGAAAATTATTTTCTTTCATAATACTTTTTTAAACATTGAGATGTTAGTCGAAGAATATTGGAATAGATAAATTGTTCTTAGTCTTTGTTTTTTATTTTTAAGGATTGGAAAAGGAGACAAGGCACAATTTTGCTCAAGCTTTGATTTGATCAGCGTTGGAAACCGTCGACTGGGAAGCCTCCAGCAGTGGCCAGTTTTCCCCAAAATGTACGGGAACTCTCCTGGACCGTTAGATCCCTTTTGGTCCGAATTGGACGTCAAAGAACTGGTTAGCAAAGTGGCCTATTTTGTTCAGAAATATATGCGTCATGTCATTTGAGAAGAACTGATTGGTCTTTCTTCTAAATTCGGCTAAACTGTGGCTTTTGCGAGTATCGTTGGGTAGGGCATTCCATATGATCGTATATCTTATGGTGTAGAAATTTGATCGCTGGGCCGTCCTAGATTTAGCGTTATGAATTGTATGCTGGTTGTTTCTAGTGGGACGGGAACCGTTTTGATTTGTTAACCTATTATTTCTCAGGATTTTCTGATTATGTGTCACTTTAAATAGGACAGTTAAACCATTTTGGAGTCGCCTTTGCCAGAGGGGTTTGAGACCATATCTATTGTACATTATTGAATAGGAGTCTCAGGTGTCATCGCGTTTACACAGAACTCTGGTAAACCTTCGCTGGATTTTTTCTATTTTCTGTGTGTCATCTGATTACATGGCACTGAAAAATATTTAGCAGTAATCTAGAATAGGTAAAATGTAGATTTTGTAAAGTTTAGTCTTAAGTGTAATTAATGTGAAATTTTTACTTATGAAGCCGCATAGTCGATTGGCTTTTGGTGCGATTTGTTTAACATGCGGGGATAAGTCAAGAGTACTAGAATAGCTAAGACCTAAATCTTTTAAAGATGTTAGCTCTTTTATTTCTTGACCACTAAACATTATGGTGGGAAGTTTTAGTGGTCCAAAAATCATACGATGACATTTTGTTGGTGAAAACGGCATTTGCCACTGAACACTCCAGTCGTTTAGTTTGTGAAGGTCTAATTCAATTGTTCTATGCACACTACTTATCAAATTTTTTTATAGGCATATGCGAGTTTTAAGTGATCTGCATCTAAAAATGTTTTAGCAGAGATTGATATCGTGGATAAGTCATGAATGTAAATGAGAAATAAGAGAGGACCTAGGATAGTGCCTTGAAAAACACCACTGCTTATATGAGCTGGTTCTGATACTATATTTCGAAGTCGTACTACTTGGAATCGGTTTTGAAGATAGGATTTGAGGAAATCAAGGAGGGGGGGCGAATCCCGTGACTCACAAGCTTCACGATCAGTCTTTTATGGGGAACTTTGGCAAAGGCTTTTTTAGATCAAAGTAAATTGTAGCAACCGTGTTCTCATCATCTCGATTTCTGGAGACAAATTCCAAGAAAGTGAGATGGCAGGACTGACATGACTTTTTAGGCAAAAGCCATGTTGAGAGGTATGAGATACATTCCATGATATTTAATAACTACGTATCCACTCACTACCACATATACAAAATATTTGGACATAAGGCAAGTTCTTTTGTAGAAAGTATTTGGTTGCTTTAAGTTTTATACTTAACAAAATATGTAGATTTATGGTTCGAACTTATAGCTATTTTTGACCTCTCCACAAGCTGGGAATTATCGAGAAAATTTTATTTTTCTTTGCAATTTTTTTACTTCTTATAAGTATTTTAAGTACTTAATATGCCTAATGCTACTTATTATTAATTATAAGTTTTCTTTATTGCGTTCCCACTGGTATGGGAAAAATAAACAAACGTTTAAATATTTCGGAAAGTTGCTTGCAGGACTAGTGTTACTCGATTTCCGCAAAGCCTTTGACAGCATGACCCATCAACGCCTTTTTCATAAATTGAGCGTTCTTGGCATCAACGGGAACATTTTGGACTGGATCAGTTCATTTTTAGTCGGGCATAAACAGCGCATTTGCACCGGGGAGAATAAATTGGACTAAGTTGACGTAGATAGTGGCGTTCCTCAAGGCTCCGTTCTCGGTCCTCTACTCCTCATTCTCTATGTAAATGACAGCTTTCAAGAACTGCAATGCAGTCAAATCAATTCATCGATGACGTTAAGCTCTGGCAGGTCATTTAGCGCCCAAGCGACCGAGACGCTCTGCAGAATAATATTTGCAAACTACAGACGTGGTCCAAGAGACGGCTGCTGGGTTTAAATGTGCAAAAGTGTGCCGTCCTCCACCTGCGTCCAACTAACTACAATATCCCCCAGAGCTGCAGGACATATCACTTTAAAAACATGCAAATTTCCGTAACATCTACACAAAAAGACTTCGGCATCGGGATACAGAGTAATCTGAAGCCCTCAATAAAATCTTTACAATCTGCCAATAAAGCCACGGGCGTGCTGCACGTTATCAAGAGGGTCTTTCTAGCCTTCGATTTCGAAGCCTTCCAACTGCTAGAACTGAATTCAATATTTAAAAAACTGAATGCTTTGTTGATCCTGTTTAATGAAGGGTACGTTCTTGCCTACGGTTTGAGGATGCGAATGCATAGTTTTGATAGAATTCAGCAATAGACATGAATCATGCTGTAGATATCAGGGGCAGCAATAGTAAATTGGCGGGTACAATGTATTATGAATGAACACCGCACAGTCGAAAAAACCTGAAAATTAAAATTATTATTTAAACCGTCTCTTCTCGAAGACAGTTCTACTTACCTCTTTGGTACCCGTTTCCTATCAGTTATTACATTAACGTTTAGAAAGCATACTTAATTTATTTTTTTAATTTACTTGACATTTTTAAACTAGCCGTATCTGTACTACATCGCTGAAACAAGCTTCTCCGCAGACTTCATTTCAGTTTGACTTCCATCATTCTCGTTTCTGACCACTGAGGTTTAGGCATTGCTAGAGGACCTTAGATACGGTTAAGTAATATTCAAGAACATTTAATTTGTGCCTTGATGACCGTTACTGGCATAATGTCCTCTCGGATCCATTTTAAGAATGCGCGGGCCCTACTGATCAGGCATATAAAGAGCACTAGCAAAAATACAGTCATGCCCAATTATTCCTCTGGTGTCATCTCGACTTCCGTTTTTTCTCCTAAAATCGTAATAAAAAATTGTAAGTTTTCACACATAAATTCAAAACATATGTAGGTAATATTTTTAATGTGATCAGTACTGGAATTTCGAATTCAGGAGATGGCAACACCAAAACACTACAAATAAATTAACTAACCACTGAAATTTTTGCACTTAAGATATAACCATTCATATGTTGGCTTTCCAAGCTCATAGCCAACCCTTAGTTCACTTAATAAATTAATTTTTAGTATCGTCAGCAAAATATTACGGCCAATGATATGAACATATTCTGACGGAATAACACATTGTGTTCTTTGACTTACTAGGGGCAAAGGTGAGTTGGATTGATAACGTGGGCTTGGTGGATGCGCAGAAAAAAACATACTGTGTTTCATTCTTTGGGTTGTATCTCACAGTCCTTACATACTCTATCGTATTTTCGTCTATTTGTTGACTGTGAGGTAAAAATGACCGATGTGACGCAAGTTAGTTTTGCAAATAGAGACATTGAATACGGTCTCCATGTAATTCAGGATAAGGATAGTGAACGCTGCCTTCTACGACAACCCTGATTATAAAATTGTACGAGATGACAATTCAAAAATGGATATAAACTCGCCTTTTAGGATGATTTAATTATATGCTTTTTAAATTATTGCACCGATATACAACTCGTTTTGCAATGCAATGGGTTACCGGCATTCGGCGATAAACTGCCTTTTTTCAAAGTTTGCAGTTTCAAAGAAACAAACGAAACCACCTTCCCATTACAAATACGTAGGATCTATTAATAGGATTATTATGCCTAGATTGCTAATAGTAGGAGATCAAAGGGGGTGGACCATATAATTGTCTTCACTTTTGAGAAAATCCACAGCACTATTTACGCTTAGTGCTATGCTTTTTTATCTACGTTCGCCAATTATCACTCCAGTCCTTACTTGCAAGTCCATAAAATTTACTAGGTATTATAAGGTCGGTTTGAATACAAACTCTTTTCGGTCGAGAACATTGTTTTGAATATTTAACTACAAGTGCCAGGGTTGTAGCTTATCCAAGGGATGCATGGGTTGTTTCCCAGGGAATTGTCGTCAGAATGGCAAACTCTGACTTCCTGCTTTCGAATATTGAAATTATTTTCGCGCCCTTATTACGCATACATAATATTCACCAACGTCAACATCGTGATGTAAAAATAACGGAAAGAATACATCGCGAGGCCACCTGAATGCACGCAAAGCGCGCCCTTCGTTCTAACGGGCACAGGAATAGGACGGGTGGGGCATGTCAGACAACAATTACGTTCGCAATAATCGTGTAAAGTAACAAGTCATGAGGTTAAGTTGGGGTTTGAACGCTGACCTAAGACGAGGACAGTGAAGTATACCTTAATATCATTATAAATCCCTATTGGATCAACGGTGAGCGCGTGTATATTGGGAGTCGTGTTCGCTGAAGTCGATTGAGGTCATGCAGGTGCATTTTTTAGTAGTACCGCCAACCCCAACTAAATAACGCAGAGCGAGTGAATATTTTCAAGGATTGTGGAAATTCATTTTGCTTGAACATTTTACGTTGGCTTTGATTCCCATGTGCAATCTGAAAAGCCATTTTACTCAATAAACTGACGAAAGCGGTTTATTTGATATGGTGGCTGGCCAAGGGGCCCTGTACAGTCCAATAGCATCATGCAATCCCCACTAGACCTATGGCAAGCGGGCGAAAAATTGGAAGATTGCAGAAAATGCAACCTGCTGAAAATTTGTAACTAAGTGCTTATACTACTCAAGTACCCTTCTGAGGCTCCAATATGTACTCTTACCGAAATAAGATTTTGTCTGTCGATATGTGGACTTACAAAAATGAGCAAAACCGGTACAAAACAATAATTATTACACGAAATCACACTTTGATAACACAATCGCAAATTATTGCCGTTAAGTAAGCCATAAGAAGAGCATCACTTAAAATTGGCTTTCGGATGAGAAAAATAAAGAACCAACAGTTAATTTTGCAACTTCAATGATAAACTGCAATTAAAGTTGTACTTCTCTTTTGCTCAGTTTAAAGTTGCAAAATAAAAAAACCTACCGACTAAGTGAAATTTAGTTCGCAATTTTACTGAGCGATATATGTCCGTGGTGGCCAGTGGTGGGATGAAAATGATTAAACTATTTACGGAGATGCAAAAAAGAGGGGAGCAAATAACTCAGTTCATTTCAGGAGAGGCACAAAAGTATGTGATGATTGCGAATATGCTTGGTTGATCTACGTTTACACTTTAATCCTCTAATGTTTCATTGAGATGTCAAAAGGTCACGTTCTTCTAGGAGCGAAGCTTCCTACTTGCTTGCATTCACCTCAAACACAGAAGGAAAATTGCATTTCATGAAATCTAATCCCTTAAAATTCTTAAGGGCTTGGTTATCGTTTGCATGAGCTTCTTCCCTGGGGCAATATGACCACAGCGCCATGCCCTGGTTAGTAAATAAGCAGTTTGCTGAAAATATTCCCAAGAATCAGCACTAAGATGCAGGAAGGAATGTTTGTGCACTCTTGAAAATGTCCTCCTGGTGAATATAAGCGAAACGCGTAGAATACGAAAGCATAACTTACTACAGAGCTTGTTTGAACCACTTGCTTCACAGAATGCCCCGTAAAGCCCAAGAACGCGAATCTGAAAGAGGAGTAACATTTTTTAACAAATCAACGTTAACAATAGAGGAGAATATCTGAGATCCAGAAAGCAGTTCGGAAGAAGAAAAAAGCGATCACTGGAACAAGAGGTTTATTGTCCTGACGTTTCGGATTCCCTCGGAAATTCTGAATCATAGGTAACAGAAGATCAGTCTGAGACATGCGCAGTTGGTCCAACAGACTATAGATTACACTGTATTTGTAGTTCGTAGCGGTCACCCGCATGCGTACTATGATTGTCAGTTCCAAGTAGCCACCAATTGAGGTCTTAATTGGTGTGGTAATGTATCATTAATTATCATAGCGTTCTTGTCCACATCAGATGTGGGTTTGATAATTGCGCGACAAGTGTGCCCGCTGTCGTCAGAGTTGTCGTTGCGCCCAGTCCTTTCCACGTGACTGATTCTCTCGCTCAGAAAACTTCTCAGTACACCGTATAGGAACGCCAAATCGTTGCGCTTGTGGATGGGTTGGGGGTCTGAGAACCATGACTTCAGCAGCTCGCGGCTCACGCGGTTGTCACCGCTTGCGAGGATTTTGGCCTCATCAAACCTGAAAATATGGCCGGGTCCCGTTGAGTGAGCTGCAACCTGGGGGTTCGCGTTTTTCTTCCTCACCGTCGCTGCATGCTCGGCTATTCGCGTCCAGAGTAATCTCCCGGTTTCTCCGACGGAGTTGCTTTTTCCACACCTACACCAGATCCGGTAAACGACTCCAGCCGTTTTCTGCCATGGCAGTGGGTTTTCAGCCTCATGAACCGGCGCCAGATGGTTGCTTCTGGCCTGTGCGCAACTTTAACTCTATGTGGGGTGAGTAGGCTGCTGACTGCTTCCAATACATTCTTCACGTTCGAAAAGGCCCGTCAAACGATTTAGCCATTTGGACGTGGCTTTTTCTCTCGTAAACGTGTGCATTGATTGACAAAATTGCGCGGATAACCATTTGCTCTCAGTTCCCGTCGAACATATTGTTATTCTGCAACTTTTTCGTCCGCTTCGCTGCAGTGTTTTTCAACGCGCCGGAATAGCGCTCTGACGCAGCTGCGTTTTTGACCGATTGGGTGCTTTCTGTTGTAGTTCAGGACTTGCATAGTGTTGGTTACTCTCCTGCACACTTTAGTTTTCAAGCCACCATCGTCTTTGCGGCAAACGAGGACATCCAGGAGGGCCAGTTGGTTTTTTTATTCTTCCCTTATCGTAAATTGAATGTCCGGGAAGACGGCGTTTAGACTTAATTCGAATGTCAGCACCTGATCCCGCTCAATAACGATAAAGTTGTCGTCCACATACCGAACCCAGAATTGTGGTCTGTGGTGCTGGAAAACCGAAGACTCCATCCATTGCAGGGCCGCTTCTGCTATGAGTCCGGAGATAGGCGAACCCATAGGTGTGCCCTTCACTTGCTCGTAGATAGTACCGTTGTGATGGTTGTTTCTGGCCTGCGCGCAACTCCATCTTCAATCAATGCACACGCAAACGAGATGAGAAGCCACGTCAAATTGGTCTAAGCGTTTGGCGGGCCCCTCCATACGTGAAGAATGTTTCAGAAGCGGTCAGCCGTCTTCTAAACTCATTTTGGAGTTGGAGTTGCGCACAGGCCAGAAGCAACCACCAGGCACAGGGTCATGAGGCCGAAAGACCCACTGCCACGGCAGAAAACGGCTGGAGTCGTTTACCAGATCTGGTGTAGGTGTGGAAAAAGCAACTACGTCGGAGAAACCGGGAGATTACTGTGGACGCGAATGGCCGAGCATGCAGCGACGGTGAGGAAGAAAGATGCCAACTCCCAGCTTGCAGCTCACTTGGCGGGACCCAGCCATATTTTGAAGTTTGACGAGGCTGAAATCCTCACCAGGGGTGACAACCACGTGAGCTGCGAGCTGCTCGAGTCATGGTTCTCAGGGCCCCAGTCCATCAACAAGCGCATCAATTTGGCGTTCTCATACGGTGTATTGTGAAATTTCCTGAGCGAGAGAATCAGTCACGTGGGACGGACTGGGCGCAGCGACAACGCTGACGACAGCGGACACAATTGTCGCGCAATTGTGAAACCCACATCTGATGTGGACAAGAAGCTGTGATAATAAATGAGCCATCACCGCACCAATTAAGACCTCAAGTAGTGGCTAAAGGAACTGACAATCATAGTTCGAATGCGGGTGACTGCTACGAACTATAAATACCGTGTATTATGTGTGTGCATGTCTCAGACACATCTTCTATTACCTATGATTCAGCATTTCCGAGGGAATCCGAAACGTCAGGACAATAAACCTCTTGTTCCAGCGATCGTTTCTTCTTCTTTCAAATCAACGTTAACATGCATGAAGATAACATCTATGTTCACGCACATCGCAATTTATGCTTTCCGTGGAAAGCCAATTCAACGTATTTTTCAATCAGTTACCTTGCAGATGTCAGGAAAGATTGGTGTTATATATGGCATACCTAGGCGGACAACAATTTGCCTTACACATGTCAACTGGTGACAGAAATTCGATTCGAACCAAGAGCATATATTTGGTTTTGCTATTCTGATTTGCTTGATCGTGTTCTGCGTTTATTGTTTAAAGGATTTTGTCGAAATATGAGGTTGACAAGTATCCAAAAAATTGCCCTATATTTTTACTATCAGATAAAAATACATTTGACCCTTTGGCCTTCAATATGAGCAAGTGCTTTTAAAAATAAACCGGTTCTTGAAACAAAAATCCGATTATATAACCAATAGAATATGTTGAAGAAATATTTGATGGAATAATTTACATTTTTCACTTGAGGGAAAGTTGAAGTGTCCGCAAAGCAGAACAATGTGGACAACTTAGTAGTATTTTCTTCATATAGCTTACATCGGTATAGCCTACTTAAGGATAATTACTACAATTTTATTGCATCATCACTGCTTTTTTACCATTCCGTAGTTCTGTCTTATATTCTTTCATGACCATCAAGTTTTCTAGTTGCTTACTAGATGATCTATCAACAACCCGTTTTCTATTTGACCTTTGCTAATTACATAAAGTTGTTCTTGTCTATAAAATGGCATATATTTAAGCTTATAAACACACCTTCTAAAAAAAGCTATACGTTTCACAGAGTAGTGCCATAGGTAGGACGGTTTTTGAGCAAGCTTTGTGGCTGTCCATAAGCCAGAAAATGAACTGCAAGGCTTAACATGTATAAAGTAAGATCGGTATAATGTGGAGTGCGCCGAACTAAACTAATATTTATAATTGTTCAGCAACGTGGTCATGCAGGTAAGCATGCTCATATGACATCATCAGAACACAGTTGTCGGGTATTTTTGTAGAGTTGTGCATACTACTTTGTGCGAGTCTATGCTGCGTTCCATAGACCGCAAATAGAAGCCCTGTATGAAGGACAATTGTAAACATTCTGAGCATGTTATCTTATCTGCGGACATGAGTGTCCGATCAAGCCGAATATATTTTCCAGTTTTTAAACATGAAACACCTGTGCGGTCAAAGATCAGTGTAACCACTTAAACCAATCGAAGTTACATTTCGAGTTAGCGACTGGTCCGACGGGGGATCTCACAATAACTAGGTTTTTTTGAAAAATAATTATCGTAAGTTGTCAGTGCACGTAAATTCTGAAATTACTTATGTGTATCTATAAGCAACAAACACAGTATGGGAAATGGCTCATAAAATGTTATTACCGAAATTTGAGTTGTAACTGCGTGTCATACTTAAACAAAGCATGCACGACTTTGGCAAAATTGAAGGTTGCCAAATCATGAATAAATTTTCTATGCTAGAAAATATCGTGGCAAAAACGTGTTCAAATTCCGTTCCGTTTTTAAGAAATAATGTTAATTTATGCATGAAAATGCAGCCGTATCTTCAATGCAACACTCATTGTTATGGCATTGTTTGGAAGGTTCTCGACCTTAATGTTTAGGTTTGCATAACAGAGCATCGATTTTAAGTTCAACTATAACGAATCTTGTTGATAATCCTAATATTTCATCCTGCGGCTGGAAGTGATAGAAAGTCAGTAGCAATCAATAAGCCTAACGTCACAGACATCTGGTTCTCACTCCGGAAAACTTGTGGGACCTTCAACAGTGGAAGGTTACTATGCCGCCCCTAGAACATGACTCGACTATCTGGTGGTTCACGCCGTTTTCATATCTGATGTTACGATTCCTATTTGGGGTGTAGTTGCATGCCCTTAAAATAATGACTGCCTATTAGTTTTTTGTGTTCTGAAGCGGCTTAATTTCACTTAATAAAGCTTAATCAGTTGCTTGGAGATGATAAGCTAAGCTCTTCGAGAAGTAAATTTCTCAGCTGACAAAAATGTTTCCCATAAGATACAAGGTCTCTGTCTTAGCGTCAGTCAGAATATGTGCTGTTTTCAGCAACCCACATCAAACTTAGAGCAAAACAAAATTTAAAAAAAAATTGGACAAAAAAATACGATAGTTCAGTCAATTGAATTCGCGAACGAAGTTATTCCACAATCGGTTTGAGACGAAAGGTCTCGGACCAACAGTAAATTCTCAATGATCACACATTTGTGTGCCGATCCAGATTTTCGAACTCGTGGTTAAATATAAAAATGTAGATCATGTTTCTTGAGTCGAGAAGCATTTTCTTGTACCTTGGATAGTTGAATTGGCGATAACTGGCTGCTAGTAAGTTAAAAATAATAATTTTGCTCGCTCTTACCTTTTCCGCTCCTCAATGAGCTCGAAGGCAAAATATAATACGTGCCTCACTAGCATCATATTTGCATGCCACTTAAAAGCAAAACAACCTGTGATTATTCTGACAATGAAATTGGTCTCTGAAGCGTTTCATGGACATTTGTTGCCGAAATAAAAAAAATACATTTACGCATAAAGCCAAAGGCCGCATTCGACTGCGCGCGAAGAGGACTTGAACAAAAAACAAATATTTCCCAAAAACGAAGGACTGGTGAGATGGATGGGTGAATGTTCACTAAATAGTCTGGCATAAACATGACAATGCCCACCATATAATTAAGCGCGGTTTTGGGCGTAAAATCTGAATTTATCTTCGATGCAGAATTAATAACTTGTCCCCAAAAGCCAACGATGCCCGAAAGATACGAAAAGTTGTCTACCGGACTCCAAACAACTTCTTCAAAGGCCTACGCCAACGGGTGCTGAAAACTGCGGAAGCATTGACTTTACGTCCAGTGAATCCATTACTCTGCTGTCAGAAAACTTTAACACAATTCCTGGCCCTTTCGTGGCGTACGCCGACGCCAGGTAACGATAAATCATCGCCCCTGCCACAAGTGGCAGTGGCTCACCCAGCATACCACCACTTGCGCAGACTTACAAAGTCCGCAGTGGCCAATAGGTGCCCACCTAGGACAATTATTGATTTTTTTACGCGTTCAAAGGTTCATTGTTTTTAAAGTTTAAGGTCTGACGAACAGTTGCCGAAAAACATGTTTTGCCTACTACAATGACATTAACAATTTGTTTTTTCAGATATGGAGGAAACTATACAGGCTGTATTTCGTAAACACAGTTAACGATAATTAATTCTTATCAAAGCTGGTGGTTGATTTTTGTGAATTACCCCGTGGGAAGCACTTAGAGCCTGAACTCAAAATCGACGTCCTATAAAATTATTTTATCTCCTTTTATTAAACAAGGAAGGATTATATCCGTTAGCTACGTGAATGGAAACCAAAAATAGGACGGTAAATACGTGTAGGTTTTGGAGATGATTAATTTAATATGACATGAGGCTCCGATTTGAGAGCATAGGAACTGGTCCCAAACGTTATAGGTAAAATAAATTGGATGAATTACTTTACAGAGTCTGTAACTCTGAAAGGTGGATGTAGCACTTGCATTTAGCATTAAGAATTATCAGACGTTTGATTCGACGGAAAAATCCATAACATGAACTGGAAGGGTTCCTTATTGTAAAAATAATTATCATTAACTAATGTAGTAGTTTGTAGCAAGCAAATATGGCAGAATTTATTCGATCAAATAAATTTCGTGACGGCTCGTCAGCTGCGGCCCGTCTTTGCATGAATGAATAACAAGTGGGTTACAGCACCATAGAGAGAACGTACAATGCAGCTGCATTGGTGTTCCTCAGCCCTATTAAAGGCCTTCCCGTTAACGGGACAAAAGATGCCTTGCCTTTGCACGCCACTCCAAACTGCGTCTATGAATTTACATGCACTTGCGGATGCAAGTACATCGGGCGAACGCAAAGGCAATTGGCAACCAGGGCAGCTGAATATTTACCCTCTTGGCTTTTTAAACAGGAAAACAAAGTACCTCGGTCCTCTATTACAAAACATCTATTGGACAGTGGTCACTCTGTCGATCTGAAAAAATCTTTCCGAGTTCTTGTTCGAGCACGAACAAACCGGACACTACGCTACATGGAAGCAGCCTACATACGGCGGGAGAAACCCGACCTATGTAAGCAATTAGAACATGTGGCTAACCTTCAGCTGCCTTGGGGTCCATAGGCCTACATTTAGTCACCTTTTGTTTGTTTTTGTGTTGTTTTCTCCGCCTAAATTTCCGCCCCTCCCGAGTTACGTTGACAATATGAATGTTCGCTTACGCGTAAATTTGACCTTGCTTTTATCAATTTGTTGATATTCAAATTGTGCTGTAACCCACTTGTTATTCATTCATGCAAAGACGGGCCGCAGCTGACGAGCCGTCACGAAATTTATTTGATCGAATAAATTCTGCCATATTTGCTTGCTACAAATTTCTTCCTGGGAAAATAATGTAGTAGTACTAACACTTCGTATCGGAGGGTTTACAAACTAAATAACACACCGCTGCCAGAAGAAGAGGCCCAGAAGAATCTGAAGGTGTGGTTCACTCCCTCACTTAGGCCAGCACTCCACAGCCTGAAGGTGGCAAAATCTGCAATTTCGAGCTTGTATCTAATCAAGCGCGTCTTTGTTAAGCTTGGTATAGTTGTCTTTGGCAACGTCTTCGGCGCGTTTGTGCGACCCCAACTGGAATTTGCCATTCAAAACTGGAAACTTTGGACAGTCAAAGATTAAAACAAACTCTTGAAAGGGTACAACGACGGACAACTAAGTTAGTGCGAGGCCAAGTGTACCTTCCTGACGAGACACGACTGATCAATTTTGACTTATTCCCTTTGGATTACAGACAGCTGCGCGGTGACCTGATACAGACATTTCGAAAACTGCAGGATCAAAATTGTTGCCTAGCATCCAACGATTTATTTCAGCTGGCCACTACATGTAGATTGCGCGGACACTCTCTCAAGTTACGTGTGACTTGGGCAAGATTGAAAACACGAAAATTCTTCTTTGCTAGGAAATTAATCCAGTCATGGAATGCTATACCTGCATACATCCTCATGTGCCCATCTGTGGACACGTTTATGTTGTTGTTTAAAAAACATACTGCCCGCTACTTATCAGTAATATGTTTGTTAAGAATAACTGATTGCAAGTTATATCCTGTGGTTCACATGGGCATACAATATGTGCATTTCCGACACCGTGACCACAGCAATCATCGCCCCGTGTGACTATTAGGATATTGAGCAACCGCGATGGTCTTCTGCTGACATGATCCTAACACTTTCAGCAACAGGTCATCCGATTTACATGTTCTCTTAGCCGCCCCGCATAGGCGACAGTTTTTCTCCTCAAAATCCCACAAATGGCATTAAAAACTAAGCTTATGAATTATGCCTTAGGAGTTTTTTACTGTCTGTCCCCTTACCACAGTTCCATTAGAGGCAACGCCACATATTTTGCGTGATAGCTATGTACAGAGAGGGAGTTCAACGGTATTTACCTATATTTCTTTAATAAAACTGAACTAATCTGTAAACCCGGAGTTGCTGTTTTTGGTGGTAATTGCCGCTGGTTGATCCCCAGCATGCACTTTTTCCTGAGTTTGGGGCAATTCCTAGCAATCGGGAGTGGACTGACAGCGTCTTCACAGTCCGGTATGTGATAAAACTCCCCTTGTCTGAGGTGTGACAGTGGCTTACCAGGGGACAAGGTTACGCTTATTCTTGTGGCCTGACTGGCCACGTCAGATAACGTCACGTGACCAGTTGGCCCTCGGGGAACTGCAACCAGTTGGCACATACGTAAACTTGTGTGCATGCGTGTGTACGTGCGTGTCCCGTCTAAGATCATTGTATGTTGGCAGTCATAGCGTGAGCATAACACTTTCAAATGCATATGTTCTTGAAAGCTGGCAAAGCGAACACACGAAGGCAGTAGGCTAGACTGGACGCCTCGGGAACGCCTCCAACAGTTGCTAGCATTTTATCTAGCTAATTTCTTAACAGTCTGATAGGTGAAAAGAAAGAAGATCTTCGGAAAATCGAGTTGTACTCGTGAATTTTTGAACAAGTATCACGTGTTCGTCGTCACACTAAATTAAAAGTGAGGGCCGGGAATGTCGCACTAGATGTTTTGGAGGCAGAGGTTACAACGGACGGGGGAGGGAAAAGGGGGGATTGGTTGAAAGGGTTATGGTGACGTGACACCCGCGGCGATAGGTTGTGCTACTGAAGGGAGGGGGTTGTTAGCGTTTGGACTATGGGCCGCGTGTTCGGGGGAAGGGGGGACTGGTTAGGAGTCAGAGAAATTCCGTTTGACCGGGCACAGAGAGCCAGTTGTTGTTTCAGGCTGTGTCCAGATTAGTAGACCATGCACGAAACCCGGTATAGTGTGAGTCAAGCTCTACGTGCCTGTTTATACTAGCCGGATTCGAGTGCCAAGCTTCAAGGAATTCTCTCGCTTGTCGCGTATTAGCCATTGCGATCACGTCAGTGGCATCCCAATTGAAGCGGTGATCAAACTCAATGGAGTGTGCAAATACGAGTGATAAATGGTTCCGTAGGCGAACGGATGACTTGTGTTCGTTAATGCGTGTCTCAAGGCGTCGGCCTGTTTAACCAATATAAACGCAAGGGCAACCAGCACACGGTATACGATAAACGACGTTACTTAGTTGTCCCACGGGTAGAGCGTCCTTTACTCGACATAAACTTGCGCGCAGTGAGGTTGCGGGCTTGTGGGCAACGGTGATGCCAAAGCGACTTAGTTGCCGAGAGTTGGTTTCAGATACTCCATTCATGTAGGGTAGAGAATAAAATTTTCGTGGCAATGTAACATCGCTGGGAGGGAGGTTTTGCTTTTGACCCCGACGTCTAAGGCAATTCTTGTCAAAGCTTGTCGGATATCCATTGGCCCGGAAAAATTTGTACAAGTACGTTAGTTCTCTCTTGAGCAAAGCATCGTTTCTGCAATAACGGTGGGCCCGTTAGAAAAGAGTGCGTACACAGCTTATTTTATGGGCCGCAGGGTGGTTACTCCAATAGTTAAGGATGATTTCTGCATTGGAGTCCTTTCGGTAGATGCTTGTTGCGAGTTTGCCATCTGCGAGTCTTTGTATCCTCACGTCAAGGAATGGGAGGGTGTCTCCTGTTGCCTCTTCGCGGGTAAATTGTATTTCTGAGAAGACCCCATTTAGACTCTGGTGCAGCCGTTCGACATCGCAAGTCTTCATGATGACAAATGTGACGTCTACGTAGCCGAGCCACAATTTTGGTTTTACAGCTCGAAAAACCTCCTCATCTAGTCTCTGTAAGATTAGCTCGGCCAGTAGCCCCGATATTGGCGAGCCCATTGGGGTACCCTTCACCTGGTAGGTGATCAAACTATCAATAACAAGAGGGGCATTTGTTTAGCTTCAGCGCCCGATCAAAGTACACACCCAATGATTTTTAAATTAAATATCAGGGAAATTAAGGTAGAATTAAATTGCAAGTTGGGTTCACGGGTAGAGTTAAAGTCAGGTTGGTGCGTTATTTTGATGAATGTCTTTTAATATAGACGGGAACGCATATTGGTCAAATTTATATACAATGATTTTTGAGGAATATCATTTGTTTGGAGTTCTAACAGCATTAAGTAAGAGTACTAGTGGTTGTTGAGGGACTACACATTTGTCGTAAAATACCAAAGCAATGAACACTCAGTAAGTCAAATACCTGTAATCGCAGTTATGAAAATTCACAGACAACCATGAAAAAGGATGCGGTTCAACCGCTTGTTTCTCCTATCCATCCTTGAAGTTTTACGCAAGGGAGCTGCTGACGATGCCCGACAAACATATATTATCCCTGCAGTGTAGGGGGTAGTGTTAGGAAATAAATCACATAAGACATCTTTCCAACAGTAAGTGAGTCAGCAGTGTCCATTTTGTGGCCCAGTAGCCATCATCAGTCAATGAAAACCTAAGGCTGTACCAGGATTACCTGATAGTTGGAAATGGGTCAGGCGGTCATGGAGTATGTTGAGACAGGGGCAAGTTAACAACAAAGGTAGATTCTCTGCAAGATAGGACTGCAGAGTCTACTTTCTGACACAAACTGTGGATGGCTGCAGACAGCAACTTATTTGATTGGTGATCGATTACTGAATATACATGCATCAGAGCAGCCTGTCTGGCAATCTGTTCTTGGACTCAGAAATGGCATAACTTCATGCAGTACTCTGGGTCTGCTTAAAACATTGTATTCAGTACCATTATGGCTGTTTTCAAGGAGGAGATGCGTGTCTCTTTGTTTAAATATCATGCAATTGTTGAAAATTGAATACTTATCAAACAAGTGCTCACCAAACCAGTTTCGAAGATCAGGAACAGAAAATGCGATCCCTGGATCGATACGTTAATTGGCCTAACATTTCGGATTCTGTCTTCTCCAGTGATAACCAGAGAATAAGGAGCAACTAGCACAGATAAGGCAGCGGCATGTTTGCTATTTTGCGGTTTTCACTTATGGAGCGTTCCTGTGCCGAAGATCATATCTTCCACTTCTGAATTGCTTCCTGGAAATCGGCCATTTGGTTCTATCGGCAGTTAGCAAGTGTGACTGCCACGTGATTTCATAATATGCTGAGCCTCGATTTTATTTAAATATAGCCAGGTGATGAGCACAACATTGATTATTAGAATAACATTTCTGAACATCTCCATCTAACTATACCTCCGTTGCCACTCATTATTATTTTAGAAGACCCAGTCAGAGACGAGGTCGCATGCAGAGAGCACTTTATCAAAAGTGCTATAAGAGCACTGAATACGACGCTGAGCTCTCATTATGAATATCCCAGAAGGTTTCGTTTACACCTGCAGTTAAGCAGAGCAACGCTGTCCGGGTGCTGTAAGAATATGTCCATTAACAACTTCGAGTACCTGGACTGCGTGGATGTAGCATTGACGGCGTTATTTTTTGTGAAATACGTACGTACCTACTAAAAATTAAATACATGTAGATACCCAGCATTTGAGTACGTTGTAGTTATGTATTTTGCTTTTTTTTGCAGCGAACGGCTATGCATGACGCCGATCATACGATAAAACTGGTGACGAGGACGACATTATCGGCCAGATTTGAGGGTGTCATCATTCCTGGCCATTTTCGCGACAACTGCACAGTCCATTCCTTATTTATTCAAGTACTACCTGAAGGCACTATCAAAGACGTAACATTTCCTACAGGCGTAATCCCTGCTGAAGAATTAAACGCAGTGCTATGGAGGAGTCTGATATGGTTGAACGGAAAAATGCCCATACTGTGTTAAAATTGCCACTATAACCTGCCTGTTCAAACAGTAATAGCAATGCAATGCTATGTGTTCCTTTCTTGTTTGAATGGAATAAATCTGGAAACCCTTACTCCAAAAAATACTAATTGTTCTTTCAGGTCTACCTAACAGAGGGCGCTGTATGTATATTATATCTTTTCCTGGGGCCATCTTGGTATCGTTTGGGTCACGCACCATTGTAGCTTTTCTTAATTGCTCGCAAGCATGACAGCTGGGAATATGAGCATACGCGCGCGCCCTAAACGTCATTCAGGCTGATTTCTAAGACATACGGTTAGCTTTCTCATCCAGTAGGCAAGTGTTGCATGACGAACTAAAAGGCAGGTCGGTCACGGGGGGCATGATTTGTTTCAAGCGAGATTTTGAACTCCTACTAAGCCAGATCGTCACAGGGAACAAGAAGATGGATAAATCGATTGGCTGAGCTATCATCAGAAGCCCAGGCTTCAACCAGTTCTCAGCCTATCTTGTTGCTCCACCGTACGATCGGACAATAAGTTACTCCCGGCAGAGGTTGCACAATGCGTTCGATTTACTTCAAACTCATAAGTTGGATGTTGCGTGTGCGCCGTTACGAGGCTCTAAGGTGGGCGTTTGAACTGCATCATTTTCCATGCGTGTATCCAGTCTTCGTTATGCAGGTGCCACAGCGTATATCCTCTACCCTATATATCGTAGATCAAAACTTTAAAATGAGTTTTCTAGTTGAGGAAGAATGAGTGGTTGTTAGATCACAATAAATGACAGTCATACCAGGATTTTGGATATGGAACGAACTTTTTTTGATCGCCTGTTAAAAGCATAGTCCGTAAAGTATATTGGCGGAAAAAGCATTCGTTATTAGAATTAATCTATCGCTAACCCGAATAAATTGTTGTATTCGCTCACGCTTCAGGCAGCTGGGACTGCAGCGTTTTGTCAAAGTGAATGCTACATTTTTCGTATCCGCAAGTTTAAATTTGCGGCTGTGCATGTTGCTTCTGGGCTGATGGGTTTATCGCCGGCTATGCGTATGGATTAACACTTGGCCTTACGGCAGTTGAGGTTCTGTTTCGTTCACACGGTAGAGTATGCTAGTAACCCTGCTCCCTCTTCTGGGGGGTTTCGCCACGGGGCCGTATTTTTTTGCAAATCCTGGATTCTGTGTGACCTCCCTCAAGCGTCAGCTTTCCCGCTTTTGAGGTTCCGCGGCCTACAATGGCCACGCATTTAATATTGACGTTCTGGCCACCAAGTGATGCACCTTCAAGACAGACTGTCTCCTACCGAAACTCTACAGTTGCATCCATTGAGACTGCAATCCCTTTTGAAAAACAGGGCGCAAGTTGCAGACCCGCGTGAAAGAACACAAAGCGGCGGCGCGGAGTCTCACACCAAACTCACACCTTGCGACCCATATCGGAGAGACTGGCCTCAACTTCGATATTTTAGGCACAACCTTTGCAAGCCGGGGAAACTCGATAGCGGAAAGGCTGACGCTTGAGGCATAGTACTCTGACGCCATGTTGTTGGATAAATAAGTTTCACATTTAAAACTGAATGAAACTTTAACAATATTTGGTCATGGTACATTGACATCATGATGTCGTGCGGAGAGATGCACTGCCCCATAGCTACCGCACATACACGTGGTAAGTAAAATACTCTATCGACCGACCAGTAAAGAAAAGTATAATTTCTATGAGCATTTGGCTGCCACACTGTATGCGTGATTGACTACTGAGTCCTGCCCTACAATTATGCAAACACGCTTTTTTGAATTTTTCAGTTGTGCCGATGTTTTTTTTACTACTGTGTACCAATAGGGATTTCAAAGGAGTTTGCCTTTATTTACTTTGGTAAATATCAATTGATTTGTCATATTTCTCACAGTCTGAAACTGCTGTTACCTTGAAGCATAGCTGCACTTAAAATGAGTGCACTCACGTAGGCTAGGTTATACGACTTCATGATGGAAACAACCATCTGAACACTGGATATAAGGGGCTAAACAGGGAAGAGTAGTGCTTAAAGGTAGTTCCCTTCTGTGTTTTATGATCCGTCTGCATTACCATCCACAATCTGAACCAAAGCTTGCACATATTGCTTTGAAACTACCTTTGTTGCTTACTTGCTCCTGTATCCATTACCGGCAGATCCGCGGCCAACTATGCGGTCGTCCGGGTGTAGTCTTTGGTTATGATTGACTGATGAGAGCTTGTAGGCTCCAAAATAGACTCCGTAGTCTCACCTGATTTTGCCTTTACATTTAAGGTATACCAGCCGTTAGGATAGCTGCCGGATAAGGTTAGTTTATTTGCCCCTTCCCAACCCCAATGTTTGCAAGTTGAACATGTGGCATCTCCAACGACTACCCAACGCAAAACCTTAAGCGGTAAGCTGAAAAAATTACCGGTTGAAATGGCCCCTTTGCATAAAGGCCATTACAAGATTTTACACGATCTGCACTTTCGTAGCTTGGGTATTCTACTTTGCATTAAGTGAAGCATCAACTGCTAGCAATTCCACTTAACGTCGTAAGTGCTTGACAAACGATATTAATGAAAGGAAAATTCTTACGAATATTTAAGGGATTTTATTTCGACGAATAACGTTTAAAAATCCTTCAATAAATTTCTGAAAGCATTAATATTTTGAGGTTTTTGTTACGTCAACTACCAACATCATCTTAGGGCACAACCGTTGCGAAAACCTAAGATGAGAGGTCGCAGGGCTGCATGCATATTTTTTCTAGGAGCAACCTTCTTGCCACATTGTCTGCATTCCGTTTTTGATCTTGTCCGAGAGTGGTTAGGGGTGGCGATGGGATGTGAATGGACTAAACTTTTCAACGACATAAACTAATCGTTTATACTTCAAACGATAGAACATAAAGGGCATGTGAGATACGCAAGTAACAATTGACAGCATAATACACAAATAATCTCTGTGATTAAAATACTCGAGGGGGAGCGAATCTGCTATCTTTTTAGCTTGCGATCCACCACTTCAAAGGCGTAATGTGTACTTTAGCCAGCTCTTTTGTCGAAAACTTTCCCATCCTTTGCAACAGCACAAATTACTGGTGGTAGTTGACAAAACGAACCCCAGAGATCGACCGAAGGAACCCTATAGCACACATACGTCCCTTCTGAAAGAGGAAAAAACAACTTATTTTTTTTAGGGAAGGCCGGATGTTTTCCATTCAAGAAAAAAATGTACATAATTCATGGCGAGAATAGTATTAAAAAATTTGACGCTGCAGGTGTTAAAAAAATTTGTGTATGTTTTCGTTCAATAATCTTATTCTGTTCCAGAGTATTTTTTAACACCCTAGGAATAATCATACCGACGGGTAACTACATGTACTAATTAAACCACGAAGGAGTGGCTTATGCAGCTGTTGTGAAAACGGGCGTGAAATATGACACGCCCAAAGTTGGGCGAAATTTTCGCCTCTGTCAATGGTTCCGTCACGAAATCGACGTAAGACAGATTATTACGCTACCAACTAAAGGAGAACTCATCACTGAAGTATGTTCAAGTGCTTTCTCACTAGCATTGAAGCTTCGGTAGTTTCTTGCGTATTTCACAAAAAAAAAACTTCCTATCAATTAACATTCACGCAGTTCACATATTCTAAATTATGAAGGAGCCAAGTGTTAGAACAGTCGGACGGCGTTGTTTTAATAAACTCAATGTTTACGAAAAAGCATTTTAGATATTAATGGAACAACTGCAGTAAAGGGAACAGTCTCCCTTTATTCCGCAGTTCGCGACAGAATCCAAAATGGCAGACAAATTAACCCCTTTGTTCCGATGTTTCTGATCTTCAAAACTTCCTCGGTGAATATATATGTTTCATAATTTTAAGATTATTTCACAAATTATTGCACTTAATATAAACACTGTCGTAGGATTTTATCCTACGGAAACTGTGGTTATATGGGATTTGGGGGCCGGAAAATAAGAAAGGTAATGATATAATTTTGTAGAAGTAAGTTAGGAGTGCACGTTTTTTCCGCTATTGAATTTTAGTTAGTTTATTAAGAGAAATAAACATTAGTTTTGAGGAAATTGGAAGTAGCCTTATATGGATAAAATCTTACAATGCTATTTCGAAAGAGAGAACCAAACTGCACATTAATGTTGATAATTACAATAATGAACTCCAGAATAAATAAAATAGGTACGGAATAGATCCCTTACAGAACTGAAGTTTCGGAAGGCAGCTGAGTTTCGGCAGTATTTACAGCATATAGGCCCCATTTTATTAACTAGGCTTTTTATAATCATTTTTTTGATGTTGTCTACGGCTATTCATTTGCGGAACTCGCTATTGCGCTTCGCAGGTGTATCGCCGCTACTTCGAAAGGCGAAAGCTTGAGTCGACCTCCAGGTTCATTATGTTGCAGGACGACATTGGTGTTGAATGACCCTTTACTTTACTCCATGTATCTTAAGCCATTTTTCAAAAAGGATACGTATTATCGACAGATTTTCCTGACAATATTCAAATCATTGCCCTCAACCCTTATGCGGCGAATTTTGGGTCAACTTGA
>JAYGXS010000292.1:12924-34051 GCA_036362985.1 Ligula intestinalis
ATTTTGAAAAGGCTTTTGGCCACGGGAGCCTTAGGGCCGCTACAAATTAGTCAATCATTTAAAATTCAAGCTGCAGTCAGCCATGAGTCACCAGCCAATCATGCCACTAGCCATGCCAGGCCTAAAGCTGATTGGCCTGATGGACATAGTTTACACGTGTTTGTTGCTCTTAATATGCTGTACCTTCTAAACTCAAAAACTTCTGCTTTTGCCCTCTTTTTATCGTGTTCTTCCTTGAGGGACTCATTCGAGGCGCAATTAGGCGATAACATCTCTGCTTTGGTGACGACCTAAGTATCACCGTACAGTGCTCCAAAGCCGCAGCGAGGGCAATTTCGGTCATGGGTGCCATACAAAGGACGTTCGTTAACTTGAATACTGATATCTTCGGAAAAGTATATGGAACATTCGTGCGGCCGCATCTGGAATATGCGATACAGGCTTGGCGGCTCTGGCATCACAAGGACATAGGGATTCTTGAAGGTGTTCAAGGATGTGTTTCCAATGTGGTGCCTGAACTTAAGCAGTTCACATACGAACAATGTTTGTCTGCTTTAAGTCTCTTCCTCCCTCCATTATAGACAAGACAGAGGTGACCTTATAGCAACTTTACAGTTGCTAAGAGGAACTGGTCTGGATGTCAAGTGGGAGGATCTCTTTCAAATGGCTCCAAGAAGGAACCTCAAAAGACATGACTGTCATTTGAAGAAGGAACTAAGCCAAACAAACCAGGCTGTCCTGCAGAATTATCCAAGTAAGGAATCGCGAGATAGGTAACTCAACCCACAAAATTGGCGAAAGGACAACCAGCCTCTACGGACTCGTGAATCAAACTTAACTCTCATTAAACCCCTAAGATGCAGATAAAGACATGAATTACCTGACACACTAAACAAATCGTTCAACAGTGTACCTCAACAAATCTGATCACCACAGCTAAGCACAGGGTCTGCTCGAGGAAGAGCAATCTTATAAATCATGACCTACCAGCGAGAAAAAAAGGCAGTCACCAAAATAAGAAAAACCTAAACAATCGGAGGGCTGAAAGGGCATTCACGCCGAAATTGATAAAGTTAACCAATAGCTTCTAGTCTGTACTCATGTCTCTTATGAGGATGCCGTGACGGAGGTCGAAATATGAGGCCAATAAAGATGTTTTCCCAGCGATCGAATCTTCTTCTTCTCCTCAGTAAACCATTTCTTCAACACAAAAGTAGTTAAAACCATGGCATCTTGAAAATATTACAAGACGTGTAGTCAGACAAAATATTGGTTATCTTTAGAAAGGATTTCTTAATAAAAAAAGCAATAACGAGGAGATATGAAGTGCTCATAATCGGTTAATAATAAAAATTACAAAAAATATACCTAGTTACGTAGCCTTGCTGTGGACAGTTGAAGATAATATGCGAAATATAATATTCAAAGTAAAACAATATCGGTGCTTAAATAAAACATAATACCATGAGTCGTGGACAATGAAAGCTGCATTTGTATTTTTGATATCGCTTTAAGTCTTCTCAACGAAAGATATTGATAGACCTCACACACTTACAAGATTAAACGCGAACCTATCTCCTAAAAGTCCCCAATAGGATGCCATTTGTTAAGCTATAAATCCGCCAAAATGATGGTAATTAACTGTGCTTCTTAAATGTCAGCAAACCCTTGGTAGTGTTAGCCTAGTGTTTACGGGTGAGAGTGAGAAACTCAGTTCGTAGGACTATATGTGTTGCACAATTGTATGGTGGACAACATAGAGGGCCACTAGAAAGGAAGTTTTCCTTGGCGGAAAATGAGCTCGTCAAAAGATGCCTGATATTAGCAACTTTAAATAACTTCAACCAAAATGAGGCGGACCTCTAGGTGGGTGGTGAATCATTCGAGTTGAAAATAGCTGATAAGCTGTCTGTATTATCATTTCATGTCAGATTGGGGTTTGTTTCACCAATGTTACTGATGAGTTTATTTGATTCTCCCTACTGATTAATCTGGTTAGCTTACAGCAAAGCAGTCTCACACTTTGCGTCGTGTTTCACCTTCAGCTAATCTATGTTGACCATTAGGCTTCTTACAGTGGATGTGCTAGCTCATGAAATATCATCCAAACTTCTTGGATGTATTTCGTTTTGAAAGAATTACTCAAGTAGGGTTATCGAGTAGTCAAATCCCACCTGATATGCCGATCAGGCCAGGAATCCAGTTTTTGAAGAAGCCTCTTTACAACCATCCAAGACGATAACTCCACTATATAATTATTGACCTACAAATTAGTATTTCTTTTATAGATAGGAAAATTTACATTTGGAAATTAAAATGTCAATATATGTAAATATGTACACTATGCGGGCAAATAGGAAAACATTGCACGGTTGCTAGGTTGGAGGCGTAGGAAAGCAATTAAAAATTGCGGTAAGTCAGGCCATTGTGGCTACTACCAAACACGATTATCTGTGGATGTTTGAATTGGTGACTTTGGGTCATGGTAACTGCAGCAGCTGTAGGAAATTCGTTTGGGCACACAGGACTGATTTGTGTTACCCGACTGCAGCTTCCTCTGCCGAAGCCCACAGACGCTGTTTGAGGAATTCTTAATAGTTTGCGAGCAATCTTGCAAACTCCCTCGAGAGGTCTATGTGGCATCTACAGGATGAGCTGCGTCCAATATATGCACGAGAATAGAACCTTTGATTTGCTTATTCGGCTCTTTCCTAACCGGGTTGAAGGTATTCTTTTAATATTTTGGAAAAACGATGGCACGAACGACTAATGTTTTCTGCCCCACAAGGGCATATAAATGATGAATTGGACATAGATGTAGACAGAGCTGGCAATGTGCAGAAAAGGTCTCCCATAGGTTAAGACGAAAAGACTATTTTCAAGTATATGAAGGTATCAGGAGAATACTTACTCTGGATTTCGTGCTAATTAAAACTCGATTTTGACCATAAAATTCCATAGATCGCCTCAACACTGGCTTTACCAGTTAAAAAGGAAAGCATAAAGGTGGCACAACAAAAACCGGAAGGACTGTTGTTTGAAAAGTATGAACTCAGCTTTTGACCCGTCACTTTGACGATGCTTTCGTGTTCAGCAATCACGATAGAATCAACCACTACAAACAGTGATTTAATTCAATTTTTCCCGATCAACAATTTACGATGGAAAAAGTGGAGGAAAAACATCCGTTCCCGGACGTTCTCGTCTGCCGCTTACTAGACGGCAAAATTGCGACGTCTGTTTACCGTTAACCTGGCAAATAACTCGCAAATATTGAATTATAATAGCATCTACCCGCTGCATGACAAGCAATGTTGTATACAAACGCTATAACAATGAATAGAAAAGCAATTCAGCATGCCAACCAAGAAACACGACCAGCTTAAGCTCCTCCGAAAACGTTTCAGAGCTAACGGCTATCCACGTGCGTTCACTGAACGGAATCGAATACTACTTAAACGGCAGACAGGGAACGTTGGCCACCAAAGTCGTGACAGAAAATCCCGCACATGAAAGGGGTCACTGAAAACGTGGCGAGCTAACTACGCCTCTCGGAATAGGAGTTGGTCATAGGCCGACCTTCACATTCCGGTAACAAAAAATGCGGCCGAAATACCCTTCCCTGAAGCACGAGGAAGCAATCCCTGTCTACCGACTTCAGTGCATTTGCGGGATGTGCAATCATGTTGTAGAAATTGGTCGACAGGTACATACGCAAATGCATGAACATCAACTGGATGTAAGAAGGTTGCATTCAAAATCAAAGGTAGCAACTCATGTCACAGATACGGAGTACATCATCAACTTTAGCGCTACGTAAATTGTGGGCCGAGGTGACGATCACATATTAAGGCAGGTTAAAGAAGCCTGGATGTTGACCGACTTCTCGGTAACACGGGGGTACCAAGACGAGAACTATGAGCCGATTTTTTATTCTCTGAAGATGTGTTTACACAAAAATTACCCGAAACATCAGATTAAAGATAAACCTCTCCTGATGAGCGCTCTTTTGCTTTCCCACTTACATCCTGAGCACTGAAATTTCACTACTTTTAGGAACAAAAGTTTAGTTGGATAAGACTTAGAAAAACCAATGGGAGAAAGTGTATGGAACGTAGCGTTGGTAAATGAGGAGAATCTAAATTTTTGCTAGGCCAGCATTGTGCTCCTTTTAACACGTTTTCTAAAAATACTTTGTTCGTAATCATTTGGAGTCTCGTAAATCTACCTTTTTGAAAAAAAAAGAAGACGAAGAATGCTTCATTGAGGATTTTACAAACATGAATATTTCGCAAATATGGCTCCATTCATGGAGAGCAGGTGGTAAGGTAAATTAAGGTTCATTTTAAAAGGACAAAGTTAAAAAGGTCATGTAATAGTCACAAGTCAAGTTTTTCTTGACATTCACACGCACTATGGGGACAGATCGGCTTTCAACTTCTCCATTTCCGCTTCTTCACACGCTTTTTTCTTCGTGTTGTCATACTACGGAGAGTTGTCGATGTTGGTGTTTTTGGTAAATTGCACATGCGACAGATTGGCCGCTTTTGACAAATATTGGGATGGTGATATGTTGTAGATAAAATAACTTGTTTTCGTACATTTAAAAAGGTAGCAGTGTACTGTAGATATGACCTCCTGATCACAAATGCAGACAAAAAAAAGCAGAGGATTAGAAAGGATGGTATAGTATAATAAATTTTTCACATTAATGGAGAGCAAAAAAATGGGTGGCTCAAATTCGAAAGCCGCGCCATGGTAAGGCTGGCATTATGTAGTTTCCTCGACAACTCTCTCAAATTCCCCGAACATACGCTTAATTGTACGCATTGAAACCTCAATCCTAAAACCGTCTTTGCTTCCTCTGATGCTACAATAACGTCAGGTTTGTGATTCTACCCTCGTGAGTTCTACAAACTGACTCGGGTGTCATGATCATAACAGAACGTATAATTGGCAAAGTTACACCCCAACAAAAAAAGGCGTCATCTTAAAATAGTCATCAAGGTCGTCTCAAACTCAGCAACTCAGGCGTACAGGCTGATATTTCACCCGACAAATGATAACATATTCAAAATGTTAGTAAGCAATCGCACATCAGCATGAAATAAACCACTCTGTTAGAACATTACATAGGCTACATCACAGGAAATAGGATTCACGCAAAATTTGAAGCTATGCACCCTGGCAGGAGCTTAAAATGGCGATGTGTCTTTTTCTTGCGAGAATCTCTACTGGTTTCGCGTCCGGTATGTGGCGAATGGATATTCCCTTGTAAGTTATATGCATGGCAATTTTCCCTTTTGTCCGTCAACTACTTCAGTTTGCAGAATACTTCACAGAGCGAAGTTTTTGCAGTTTTTCTAAAGAACTCTCCAACACTCAATCAGAAATAAATCTACACGTCATGGGCATTGAGGTTTTATCGAGTGCGATTAATGCAGAAGGCCTGTACGATGATTAATCAAACGTCCCTATCTTAATCTGTATAGAATGACTTTAAATTCCTTCACTGAATATCGGTATTCTAGCTCACTTTGGTACCACTTGGCAGTCGAAGGAATACAGGGTAATTCCGCTCAACGTTCCACTGTAAGGTTATATAGTGATTGCACCAAATTTTTTTTTTGGAATAAATCTGCCACAAATGTTCCTACCAGACATCATCCGAGGATCACTTTTCAGCATTACGATTTGCACGACATTTATAAGCACAAATGCCTGTCCTGTGATGATTTACTGTCAAGAGCTTGATTCAATCCCAGTTGGAAACGAAACGGTCCCTCGCGACCTTCCAATTATCCTGTCATTAAAGCAAGGTCAATGGAGAAATCGAGCGCGGTATATACTAGGCAAGTTTGCCTGAATGTGAACAAAATCACCCAAAAAGCACTCCATTATATTGGCCCTCCATGGAAAAAACGATGGACGTCATCACGTGCCAGCGTCCAGCAATCAGTGGACTTTATTATCATAATCAGGGTAAAAGCTTGATATAATTAAAAAAATATATGGTTAGTTTAATTTAGATAGACGGCTTCACTATCATCTTTGTAGCTATCAGTTAGCGTGACGCAAAATCTTTTTTCTTTCAATGTCAAACGACCATCCATCATGTTTTTAAAACAAGCGTCAGCAACAAAGAGGTCGGATAGGTTTTTTAAGTAGACTACCACAGGGATACACAGGAGTATTCAGCAGTACCATGGACAATGGTGCAAAAAACTTCCAGTTTGATGAAATTTAATCGACTGAGACATAGGAGACCGGAAAGCCCCTTTCTAACTTACAACTAGCCATTTTGTCAAACATAAAAAATGCCATGGATAACAATGCGGCAGATTGGAACACACAACCTTTGGTCATTGATTGCAACACTCTACCATTGTACCGCGGACCCGTTGTTTTTATAGGTTGCGATCGAGGAAAATGGTGACGGTTGGGGACTCGCCAATCTGTTTGCTGACAATACTTGTCCCATGTTGCTTTGGAGCTAAACCCGGAGCTGAGAGAGACTATTCTTTGTAGGACTGCCTGTGAGGGCTCTAGATTCAGCTTCAAGGCACGACGAGACGAGCATGTTCATTAACCATGTCAGTGAGCAACCTACTATTAACAGCCAGTATATGTGCTATAATAACACGGGGTTGAAACACAGGATTGGTGTTTCAACCCAATTAAACAATGTTTTCGATGTTGTCTGCCCTCGTAAATACCATTCGTCGATTACTTCAATCTAAATAGAAATGTCCGTTTGGACTATATCTTTCGAGCACTAAGTAAACAGCTGAACTAACAGGACACGTTTGCGTCTCTAGGTTATAATCTCCGATTGAATAACAGCTTAAATTAGCTAGAAATTAAGAATGCACACTCTGGATTTTGTTTCTCTAGCTTCCGACAAGAAAGTCGCATCCAAACTTAAAGCAAGTGTGAGTGTAAATTTGAGACCCCTTGAAACTCTGACTGGTGTAGCTCATCGTTCGCCAAATATTGAAATCAATGGCAGAATTTTTAAATAATTATTAGAGTAAGCAGTAGAATCCAGTAAAAGGAAATGACGAAAACGTGCAGAAAAGTCAGTTAACGCAAACTTCTTCAGCGAAAGATAAGTTGATTCCAATGTCCACTAACTAAAAATTTAATTTTAATGCGAGATCCGTAGGCTGAGCCGTGTGTTGTCATAAAAAGAGGAAGCAACCAAATTGAGCTCTAAAAACAGAGGATCGATCGCCTAGTGGGAGTTTTGGTGAATTTGCGTGAGAGAGGACAAGCAAATCACCTATGAAGAAAATGTAATAGCATAACGCGGCAAATGGCAGTTGCGGGGTGTTGACCTGAATAAGTATAATTAGATTCACTAAAAGGCAGTGATGGCATGAGCTTCAAAATGGAAAAGAAGCCTTTCATCTCTGTTTACTTGGTCTACGTCAGTTGATAAAAACTAGATTTTTTCAACTATCTGTATACTTGGGTTACAAATTTGAGAAAAAACAGAATGACACCGTTGCAAACTGCCAAGCAATTACACCTCTGGATGTCGAGGATTGCAACCTGTGCTTTTACTCCTCCATGTTAATGAACAGCAATATATTAGAAAACTACATTTTGACAATCGCTGAAAAAAATGCTGCCCCTCATACGGTTTCCTTTGAGGAACTTTCGGTCTTAATTAATAAAACTTACTATAATGGCCTCTTTTGAGAATTCCAATGTCATAACAACAAGTAAGTATTTGATTTGTGAAAGACAGAGACTTAAAGACGCATTCATTCTTCGACTGCTTCCAAAATTCTCATAAATTCTCATGAAGTAGTAAAAGATAAAGTCAAAATTTTCGTTAGTGTGAACTGATGTGAAAATCGAAAACGTTTTTCGCACAAAATGATGAAATACTGACGTCAAATATCTCAGCCGAGAGCCTTTTTACCCATATAGAGTCAAAGCTATTATATTCATTGCTATTTACATTCAATTTATCTAATTGTGAAAAGAGAGTATCTCTCAATTCAATTTTTTGTCGTGAAGACATTTTATTCTGTGCAATTTTTCTCGTGTTGGCCTGTAACCCGCTGTTTTTTTACGGCCTTTAAGACGGTGGTTCTCACACTATTCAGACCACCGCTTCTCTTGATCACAATCCATATAATGTTTCAATATTTATACGTGTAAAACATTAAGATTGGTTTTCCAGCTGAAAGCATTTTATTTATTTACGTTACTGCCAAGGCAGCATTGTTTACTAGCATGCGCAGCAGCTATCACCCGTGGGACAACTAAGTAACGTCGTTTATCGTATACCGTGTGCTGGTTGCCCTTGCGTTTATATTGGTCAAACAGGCCGACGCCTTGAGACTCGCATTAACGAACACAAGTCAGCCGTTCGCCTACGGAACCATTTATCACTCGTATGTGCACACTCCATTGAGTGTGATCACCGCTTCAATTGGGATGCCACCGACGGGATCGCAATGGCTAATGCGCGACAAGCGAGAGAATTCCTTGAAGCCTGGCACTCGAATCTGGCTAGTATAAACAGGCAAGTAGAGCTTGACTCACACTCTACCGGGTTTCGTGCATGGTCTACTAATCTGGACACAGCCTGAAACAACAACTGGCTCTCTGTGCCCGGTCAACTGGAATTGCTCTGACTCTTAACCAGCCTGAAACAACAACTGGCTCTCTGTGCCCGGTCAAATGGAATTTCTCTGACTCTTAACCAGCCCCCCCCCCTTCCCCCGAACACGCGGCCCATAGTCCAAACGCTAACACACACCCCCCTCCCCTCACTAGCACAACCTATCGCCGCGGGTGTCAGGTCACCATAACCCTTCCACCCAATCCCCCTTCCCTCCCCCGTCCGTTGTAACTTCTGCCTCCAAAACATCTAGTGCGACATTCCCAGCCCTCACTTTTAATTTAGTCTGACGACGAACACGTGATACTTGTTCGAAAATTCACGAGTACAACTCGATTTTCCGAAGATCTTCTTTCATTTCATTGCTATTTATATTCAATTTATCTAATTGTGAACAGGAAGTATCTCTCAATTCAATTTTTTGTCGTGAAGACATATTTTATTCTGTGCAATTTTTCTCGTGTTGGCCTGTGACCCGTTATTTTTTACTGCCTTTAAGACGGTGGTTCTCACACTATTCAGACCACCACTACTCTCGATCGCAATACACAAAATGTTTCCATATTTATACGTGTAAAACATTGAGATCGGTTTTCTAGCTGAGAGCATTTTATTTATTTACGTAACTGCCAAGGCAGCATTGTGTACCAGTGTGAGCATCAGCCATCACTTGAAGACATCGAAAAAATAGCTCTACTTCTTACTGTCCAGAAATTTTCGAATATATATTCAATTGTACATTTCATCTTGAACGCATAAACACAGTTGTTTTGATTTAGATTCTACGGTGTCGGTTAAGAAGGGTTCTCCCTTCTACCTGAATTTCTAACGCTTCGGCAAAAACTCCTTCAAAATAATAAGTTGCATGGTAGCCCAAATTCACTTAGCGTTATAACAACAATATCATCCAAAATAATTCAGGTTCTTTATATAACGTTTTATCTTTTTCAATATCCATGTTTTCATTTTCCAATAAATCTGTAGGAAAATCTCAGCAACCGAACGGTAAACACAGCAAAAAGAAGTTTATTAACATTTGTGATATAACTGCACTGTCACTTGTGTCGATCCCAGTCGTGCTCCTGTTTGAGACCCCGTGGTGTTGTGTCTGCCTTCGTGTCCTCCTTACCTTTTTCATCTACGCTCTCATTGCCGCCTATTTTAAATCATCGATCTGCCTCTCATCATGGCTCGTTTCACCCCCATACAGGAGTGCGGCGAAGATTATTTACCACCGCGATTGCATCCTGGTAAGGATGTTCATTAAACCATATTTTAAGTGTTCTTATTTAATAAATTAAACATCGAAATACAGATTCAATCAATAAAAAATGAGGAAGTATTGATCATAAAAAATGTTCATTTTTAGGTTTTTATTCCATTAAACGAATTTATACAGTCTATGAAAGCAGTACAAAATACGTAGGTCAATTGAGTTTCACGAACTTCCAGACGCGCAGCGCATGTTATTTTTTTAAAAAGACAATGCAAGAGAATCAAATCAATTAAACTTGAAGTAAAGTCATGGTATGGAAAATTGGAGAAATCTCCTGCTTAGCAGGGAGTTTTTCCTAATAATATGTTAAATGTGTCATCTTTGCAGGAAATTGAGGTACTGCAGGTGGAAAAATGGAAATTTGGCAGTTCAAATTAAGTTGTTTTACAAATTTCCTTGTGAAAATCAATTTCGCTCCAAATCTGCAAGGTAAAGAACATAAGTCGTTATCGCAGAGATTTGACATTGATAGATTTAGTTTTTGAAATGTGGTTAGCATAAATTATAACCGTCGTTCTTTATGGTCTCAGCGATTACTTCCTGCCGGCTTAGCTTAAAGCCAATTTATGGTGAAGAGGTATCCTAGTTCACCTATGTGAATTGATGGGGACCATTTAAGTTACGGGAACTAAATTTCGCAGGTAAAAGCCACGTTGCGTATTTTTCTTGATATTTCATTATGTTGTTAGGGTGCTTGCGTTAGATTTGCGTTAAATGGTCACATTTAATTTATTTTAGCTCAGTGCGCCTCAATTTTCGATAAAATATTAATAGAGAGCACCAAATTCTGCATTCATTTTTTAAGGTTGCATTTGCAAATTTTTTGCTGCAACAAATATGTCACACCGTTTGCGTGTGATGTACTTCATTAGGCCTCTCCACCATCAATAGGATTTTTTGACCATTAAAGAAAATTAATTTATTTTCTTGCCTTGTGACTATTATGAGATGCACGCTAGAACCTTCACTGATGTAACAGATACTTAATTATGCAAACGCTTTCTACAAATAATCAGGTTGAGTAGTTTTTTTGTGCCTACGTCCTTACCAGAAAAGTAGTAGGAACGCTTTATAAAGTCGTATCATGGCGAAACAAATATTTGAGACCGAACTTAGCTGGTGATTGTAGTCAAAGCATTGTTGGTAGCTACATGATGTATCTTAATATTGTCAAAAATAAACCACAGCAGACAGACCGAATGTTTACAAAAATAAAGTTTCCACTCTGAACCCAGTATAAACGCATATATAAAAACGCCTGAATAGCAAAGAACGAGATCCAAGTAACTGACACATATATTAAAATTACTTCTTTTATAGGCAAAAGAGTTTTAAGGGGAAGCGGACATTTCAGAAAGCCCAAAGATCCATGTCACGTGACAAGATGCAAATTTTAGAAATACATAATCCGTATTCAGGAACGTTACTGATTCATAAATGAGTAGGCATTCTACAGTTCAAAAAATGCATTCATATATACGTTTACGTTATATATCGTCCCCGAAGGCATGCTATATGAAGTTTGACACAATTGTGTTATATCCCGTACTGCGTTATATGATGCGTTGCGCTTTGTCTGAGATGCAGATAATTAAATCATGAGGGGTTCACTTGAGTTCGGTAATGGAGGCGCTACTCGACTTCATTTGTTAAGAGGCCACTTTTTGTCAGGCTAATATGTTTTGTTAAATGCAATTGCGAGCCATCCATTTTGTTTGCATAAAGGGAAACTTTGTCAATACGGATGGTATAGACTGTTGAGTGCTGGAGCACCCTAGAAATACCGCTGACTGCTTTGAGCATGTGGGTGCTTCCAGCCGCTTACCCAGATAATGAGTTTCTGCGCTTTGTATTCATCATAACTCTTAAGAAAATATTTTGAATGCATTTATCAAAGTATGGACGCTTAAGCGGTCGTTTTTGATGTAAATAGTCGTTCGCGTCACGTTTAAACTCATCCAAACTTAAAAATACATGGCCAGAAATAAAAGTACGCAATTAAAATGAATTTCGAATATGCGCTTTATCACTTGCAGAGTGTTTTATCGGATGTTATGTATTTCAAACGTTCGTAGGTAAAGCTTTTTGCCGAAGAAAATTTACGTACTAAACATTACTTTGCACTGAATGGAACTATAAATTGGAATTTGTGACCGGTTTCCTTACAAACTTAAAAAGCACTTATTGAGGGCCTGTCTCAAAAGCAATAACCTACTTTTCTCTTTATAGAGCACTTCTTTAAATACTTCTAGACTAAGCGCTACAATTATAAATTCAAATATGATCACCATATAAGTACTGCCGTATTGTGCTAGTTAACATTTTCTCGATTTCTGTTCATAAATTACGTTTAAACAAGATCTAGACTATCCAATAACATGTGAACATCCTGCAATTTCCCCCCCCCCCCACCCCCCTTTCCCCCATTCACCGAACGTGACAACAATAACACGACATCTGGCCACTAACCAGTATATTTCAGTACCAATAAATGCCTGATGAAAATTTATCGAAAACAAACGTATGTGCGCCAATTTATCTTCTGAAATTTTTCATGGGACTTTTCGCAAAAAAGAAGGTATTCCTTTCACAAAATTGCCTAAAATTGTAGTTTTGCATCCGAGACAGTGGCTTTGCGACTGGCAAATCTAATGCTTTGCTGATGGACTACGCTAACGAAGGTGTTCATTCTTTCGTGGCTAACACCGACCCCATTTGATGATCGCATGTCACCCCACCCCCTGGTGACAGTTATAGACTCCGTACACGTGACTTTGATTTTCGTTCGGTGTACTCGAACCATGGCCTCTACTCGCAGACTGTCGTATTTATCTCTCCCCAGTGCAGAGAACTCTGTATGGCGATTTCACCAGTGCGAGTGGTGGGACTTTCGCCGGATTTTTACTATAAGACATTTATAAACCCAGTCAAACTGTTTTATTTTCAATGGGTATGTATAGGCCTGTAGATAAATTGGCCAAACATTGTGTGTACCAAAGGGCTTTTCAAGCTTTGCATGGGAATATTTGCATATTTTATCGTTTTTTTGAAAAGAAATGTCAAAGTGCAAAACAAATGGTGGCAGACTTTTAGGTAGATGCGATCAAAGCAGTCATACATCAACTTCAAATGTTTAAGTGGATCGCAGTTGCGTCTAGCTAGTTAATAGTCACAGCCCATCTAAGGTCGGGTGTTTAATTTAGGCAAATGTATTTGAAATCATGCTTAAAGGGAAAGATTTTTTTCCCATCTAGTTACTTTTTGCAGCTCTGAACCCTAAGCTGAAAGCGGAAGTAGATTGCTTTAAAGAAAATCTAACTTTCATTATTTATTGAATTATTAGGTGGTTTGGCAGATTTTCTTAATTTCAGTTGACCAAATTGTGAAAAAACTCGAGGTCTTCGGCGGGATTTGAACCCGCGTATCGGAGAAGGCTTTTACCGTTGGCCAACGCTCTAACCCAAGTGTGATTAAATTCATGGCAGGAGTTGGGGCATTTGTAGCTTAACGGTTAGAGCGTTGGCCACCAAAAAATGCTTTCTCCGATAAGCGGGTTCAAATCCCGCCGAAAGCCTTGAGTTTTTTCACAATTCGGTCAACTCAAAATATTTACTTAATAGAATACAAAAATTTGTCAGTTCCTGTGATCTATATGCTATATTAAATCAGTTTAATTCCAATTGTACAGTGGAACCTCGGGTAAAGGACTAAACCCCTTTGGGCACCGAGCTCGTGACGTGAAACTCTCGTCTTCTGAAACGTAACCAATAAAACTGCCGTAGTTCAATGATTGTTTGCAGGCAACTCAGGACCCACGCCCGTGGAGCAAGACCCAATGGCGAACAAAGGCACACACACATGAACTGACAAATCGATAACTGCGCATAATTTCTTCAATTGAAAAAAGGAATTCTGCTAGTGGCTCGCTTGTTACCCGAGCTGCCCGTCGACCAGGCTGCTCCTCACCCGAGTCTCCACTATATGTGGAGTATGGTTGAATTCGAGAGCTTTACTTTCATCCAAAACACAAACACATTATAGTACTAGAGACTTACAATGAGACTTAATTATTTACTGTCGTTTACGCAACCTCCACGTGGACCTTGCAGTTTATTCAGCTCAAAGTACCTGAAGTGATAGTCGCCACACCAGACTTGGCAAACTGTAGTATGACGTCCTTAAAAGTTCCACTGATGTTTATTCTTTTGACTTTAGGCAGATAAAGCAAGTCAGTGTGATACTTTATGCTGCCTGGAAGTCGTTAGTAATGTGAACAGGTATACTCATTAAAACTGCTAACTGTCGGATGGTTTTTCTAAAGGATTTACGTATTTGCTGATTTACCATTTTATTTTCAAACTAAATCCAGCTACCATAAACCAGAAATTTGAGGATGGTACTTTATATCAAGGAGCTAAGGACCCAATCGGTTAGCTTATTGAGTTCATTACTTGCACGCCGTCGGAACCTGCTACCTTCGTTACCTGATCAGCAGACTTAGTAACCAGCAAAAACGTATGCTGTGCGCATCTTCGACACTTTGGTGATATTATCGGGGCCTCTGCGACCTTCTCCTCCTGTAACCCTTAAGATATTGATGAAAGCCTGTAAATTTCCCACAGGTGTGACAGTTGTTCTCCTTAAAACCCGTAAAATGTTGTCCAAATCTCTATAATTTCTGAACAATGTATTACAAGTTTTTCACTGCCTGCGCTTTTTACCGAGTTTCGTTTACTGGCATTGCCACTGTTTTGTAATATTCTGCTGAATCAATGCATTTTATAGCTGCTCTGTACCAATAAGGAGTTCAAAGTCATATGCTTACATTTTCCTTAATAAACCTGAGCTTACTTCAGTATGACTGACGCACAGATAGTACTTATTAGATGAAATAGTGACAGACGTAAGCAGACATAGAAACGAAGATATCAATAGGAAGGTTGAATTTGCGTTTTAATTTGGACAATATTTTATAATTTTAACTAAGTTAAGATATATTTCATAACTAAACGCAGTCCTCTGTCTCTCGAAAGAAACATCCGAAATTTTTTTTGAATGTCTGGCTCACCATCAATATCTACGAAGATGTTCGTTCGTTCAGCTCTCTCATAAACACATTTTGACAAAATTTGCCGATTTGTCTGCAAATCATAGCCTTCGTAGAAGAAGAAGAAAATTCGTTCACTGAGACATGGCGTTCATAAGCTTGACTTTTCACATTCACATTCTCATTCACACTTAACATTAACATCGCACGTCTGGTATTCTTATCACCCTCATTGGTGACTATCTCTCATGATGGAGAATCAGAAACGCCGGATCAATACACACAATATTCACAGGATTCTATCATTCTCTTCTGAACTTCTTTCTAGAAGTTGCTTATTTGCTTCTTTTGGCACATAGGTGCGCAATAAGGTTCAAAATCCGTAAGCAACACTAACACCTGGAAGGAAGCATGATCCTGCACAATGGTTTAACCATCTGCGCCTAGACACTCATTTAATAAAATATTTGATCGAAGGCGTCAGGTTGTGAGGTATTCACTTTTATTTTAGGAGAACAGATCTGTCGTATTCTACCTGCTTATCCTTGGACCGGATTTCGTTTTATATATAAGGGGGACAAAACTGTGGAAGTTAGTGTATTGTCCTGTCCAGGTTTTCTTTCAGAAAACCCTGCGTAGGATAGATCCATCCTCTTGTCTTCGCAGAAGGACATCAAGGAACGCAATTTCGTCGTCCACTTCAGTCTCAGCAGAAAATCTGAGCGATGGGTGAGCGCTGTTAAACTTAGCGACCAAGGCGTCAATGTCAGCGTTATAGTCAGTCAAACAGAAGATATCATCTACATATTGACCGAAGAACGCAAGTTCATTGATGGTGTCCCCAAGACTTGTTTTCTCGATCTTGCCCATAAAGACGTTTGCAAGAAACGGTACAGGTGGTGAGCCTAAACCGACAGCAGGTGGCGATAGGATTTTGCCCCTTCTAACAAGCGACAATCCTTCAATCAGCACGCTGACATGGCCTACATGCGCAAACTGACATAGTATGCGTTGGCCAATCAGCGCCCGTGTTAGATAGTTATTGATTTTTCTAACTATTCAAACTTTTATTGTTATGTTCAGCGTTAAATTCCTTTGCAAAAGTTTGGTCTGATAAAGAGTTGCTGAAAATAATTGTTTGCCAAAAACTGTCTTCGGAAAATATTTTATCTAAAGCGTCAGGTTGTAAGGCATTCACTTTTATTTTAGGTGTGCTTTAAAATTACAGTGATGCATTTATTAACAGAGGATGTTGTTAGATTTGGATAATTCATTTAACCCCTTTATGGAACACTTAGCGGCCGCAGTGGGGTTCGAACGCATATCAGTAAGAAGAAGGCCGTATATATTAAATAACCCATATTCAAAACAAAAAAGGTGCATGTTCGGAGGAAAGTGTACATTTTGTGCGCGCCAGGACTATATTCTGACGCCCCTACGTTTTATAAGAAGAGGAAACATCAAAGCCAAAGGAGATGTAGCGCGTCTGAAAGAAGGGGAGAGTCAGCTGTAAGCAATTGGTATAATATCTACAATCGTAAGCACAAGAAGCATCATTGTTATAAGCGATACTGCAGGTAAATAATATTTCTCTCCTACTAAACGTGCAAACGATAATAACGAGTTTGCATCACAAAATTGGGTCATCCAAACCTAGATCAAAATCTACACAAAACATTCCGCCCTTGATATGCCCAATTTTCGCTTGAGATTTCTTAAAAAAACTAGGCCTCATAACCCAGATAAATTTTTGCAAGAAAAACTTTACGAATTAATATGGAGCAATCAATAATGATGAGCATAATATAGTTTGCGAAACTGCAATTAGCTAATTTTATTGTTAACAAGGTGTGCCAATAAATGGGACAAATTTATAATTAGACTAATCGATAGCACCAATGGGGATACAAACATATACTTAAATGTCTGTCCCACATATTATCAGCACATCAACCGAGGCCGAATTGCCGAGTTGTAGAATGTGAAGCTGCAGCTTTTTGGGTTTTAACAAATAATTTAATGGAAAAATATTTCACTACAAAGGACATTGTAGAAACGCATGCCAATCTCCACCAAAAATTTAGATAAAATCGAAAACCGTTCGATTATAATTTATCGCCCTTCTCACTTAAACTCTTCTTTACAGATATCACAACCAAATACTGGTAGCGGCCTTACTTGTCTACAGAACGTTCAGATCTGCAGTACAAAAAATATGTTTGAAATTACCGATAATCGCAGCAAAATTAGCAAATATAACTGTGTCTATAGTATTCAAAAATCACGCAACTGAGACAGTTCCCACTAAATAAGATAGCTACGGTGCTAATAGAACCGCTCCGCAATAACTTACATTTTCAGAAAATATAAGCATACGGAAAAGTCTGACACACGTTAGGTGAGATGAAACTAGGGATATCGAAAGAAAATAACTATTATAAATTCATGAGATGCAAAACATTTCGTTGTTCCAGTTGCAATCTTCAATCATTCAAATAACACGCAAACAGCCTCTTACCGGCGGTCAATTTTCACGGATATAACTTAGGCACCATTCCCTACAGAAACGAGGTAACAGGGATAAAGGCAAACCCCGAAGGGAAATGTTCAGGAATAATATGGGTAAATTGGTACAGCCGTTGTGTTTAATTTCGCCATTTTAACATTTGCATAGATAAAGTGGCCCATGACGAAAACTATAAGCTGATGACATAGCGTGTTTTGAAACCGTGCAAGATATCGCCTGAAGATAGCCTACTGCTCAGGAGTAATGCATGCAAACTAATATGGTCGTCGCGTATAACCTGCTTTCTGTTTAAGTACTCCTGGAAATGAAAATATAGCAAGAAGGACAGGGATCAGAGCATATTTCCGGCAGAAATCTAGAGAGGATATTTTATTCTTGTGTTTTAACACCTGCGCAGATTGGACAGAAAAAGGTGTAACAATCATGAAATGGTTGGAATTATCGCTAAAACTATTGCACAGAATGCCTGCGTTACCCCATATTAAAAGCATGCTTGAGTATGTGAAAATAATTGTCTCACAATGAACCTCAATAAACCGAATTCATGTGATGTGCACAATCTCGATGATTTAATCAGTTCATTAATCAGGAGAATTAGCTTCTTACGGACTAAAACTTGTGACGCTGGAAGTTTGGTCATATTTATTAGGCAGTTCAGATAAAGTATTTATAGATAAAAAGGCAAGTCTTTGAGGACTAATGCTCATGTACAGTGTAGGCGAATATCTAGCAATTTGGTTTTTGTCCGCCCATGCAATTAAGTAAATGTGAATAAAAAGCAAGGACGAAGAAGAAATGCTCAGAGAGGATGCTATAGGCCACGGTTGTTAAATGTTGCATTGTTGCCTTCTTTTTAAATGTCTGGAAACAAAACTCAGACGAAGGCGAGAGAATAATGAAAAATGAGAATTGATTATTGGGGTTCCTTTTGACAGTTTAAATGACCGTTTGCATAGCACATACTAGCTGGTTTGCAAATACGTCTCTCGCAACGAAAACGGTAGTGCTTAATCAGTTACGCGGAAGAGAATTGCCCACTTACCGACGAAGTCTTACAGCGATGGGAGCCCAGTTTTATTTTCAACGGAGTTGAGATAACTGGTCGCTAGTTTGATGATTTCTAAAGTATACCAGAAATAGGGTTGAACATGATGGAATGATATAAGTCATAGTTAAAAATATTGTTGAAATGTATGAGTAACAGTACGCTGATATTCTTACAGATTATTAGCAAATACGTATACCAAACGTCAATTTATCTGTGGAATTTCTGCGGTTTGCAAAACTTAGGTGTTCTTATGCAATTATTCATTAGCTGAAGCAATATAAATGTAGCTTTCGGCCAACCAATATTTGTGCTGCTAGAGGACTGGTCAGATTTGGTACAGATAAAGAACTCATAGATTTAAACGTAAGGCCAGGGGAGTAATGCTTAGTAATTACTAAAGCACGCAACTTCAAATGTAATGAATTATCCTGCTTTTCGACATTTTGATCGGATTTGTCAGAACGAGGCCAAAGTATGATTATAACTTCAAATATCATAGCTTAAATCGTTTCAGAATGCCTGAGTCACAACTTGCTGCTACCCCAATGGATTCGTTGCAAATAACTATCGCAACATTAACATATTTTTTAAATGCGTGCTATGTACAAAGTTTGTGTTTACTAGTAGACGAATTTAAAAAATGAAGCATAAGGAAAGTAGTTTCTTACGGAGGAAAATTTCTGACGCAGAACGTTCGGTTGCATTACCTGTGGAATTGAGAAATGTCGCTTAAGGACTAAGAACCTAAGCTGAGAAGGATATGCCCGAAAAAAATTTAAAAAAATATGTGTTTAGTAGTTATTTGTTTGTCCTGCTATTTTCTGCGTGCATATATATAACAGACAGAGGTATGAGCATGATGAAAACTTGAAAGTCGTAGCTAAAAGCATTTTCGGAATGGCAAAGTCACCGCTTGCAGGCAGTCTAAAAGATAAGTTGTAAATACCTATCACAAAAAAGGTATATTTATGGAATTTTTGCAATCTGCAACACCTTCACGTTCTAGCAGAACAACATAGCATATGTAACAGAAGAAAACCAAATGACATTTAAGGTTTTGTTCCATTGAGGACGAAGAAAATATTGCAATGACTCCATGATAACTCAAATGCCCAAAAACAGACATCAAAATTTCAGAAAGACAGGTAAATCACTCAGAATGAAGACGGATATAGAGTACAAACGACAAGCGTAAGGTCAATGGTGAAATGTGAGAGCTCAAAAATGACAGGAAAGGGGTTAAGCTACAATCCACACGTAGGAAATGAGAGTGACGGTTGCGCATAACACATTTCGAACTTGAGAGAAGGATCGTGATGCGCAAACACATATATGCCGAGCATAATAGCCTCACTCATAAGTGACAGTTACATACATTGTTAAGGCAACCAAGACCTAAGTTTTAGCCTTTCTTTCTACCGATGTCAAATTTTTGACGGCAGTTCGAACATCATTGGGTGACATTTAAGATCTTTTACGAACCATTGATTTTCAGGAGGTTGCGTAACGATGCCTCTCCCTACATAGATATCCTACAGTTTTTAATGCCGGATGTAACAGACATACCTTAAAACGTTACTTTAGATAATTCTTCGGCCGGCTTACCTTTAGTAAGGTATTTCCGATTACCTTCTAAGAAAATAAAAGTAAACTTAGTATTGTACAAACAGAAACTATTAAAACACTTAATCAAAAACTTCAAAGGCCAAGAAAATCTTATATCTTACAGAATCCGCCTTTAAATTGCAATTTCAGAAATAATATCGATGTCTTTATGATGCTCTGATCATCCCCTACAGAAAAATTACCAGGTAAAATCAAGTAACTCCAGGGCATTTGAAGCACTGCAGCCGCGACACCTCGTAACTGATTAGTTGTAATGGAACCAAAAAAATCAGGCAAAATGTTCCGACATTTCTGCAACCACCATGTTGGATGTTCTTTCCGGAATAGGAAAATGACCTCGCGCTGGAAATTTCTTAGCTGTGGCATGGGCCTACACTTCTTTCCAGAATATTCCTGGCATATGGTGGGCAGGTGGGCATTTTAGAGTCTACTCCTCTGCGACCACCACCCACGTTGTGTGGGTGCTCCTCACCACTGAGCGGAACATAACGTGGGCAACATGAATGCGAGTGCGAACCAACGGGGGCGGCTTCACTTCGGATGTGCCCCAGGTGTTCTGCTATCTCCGCCATCAAACGTGAAGGCATGGGCGGTGAGGCAGCCGTAACAATCACAAACTTAAGGGTTTTTTTGCGGGGCACCCTGTATATACTAACAAGGAGGTGAGAAAATGCAAAAAATCCACAGAAACCTTGACTCCACAGATAGTGGCCGTTTTTTGTAGCTCCAGACACCCAACAGCTGCTTACAAATACAGAACATGCAAAGAAGATAGCTTCAGGTGCAACAGTTTCATTTATTTGTATCAAATTCACCTCCATCCAATAACACCATCCCCGGAAGCTTAGGCCTGTGTGCTACACATATCACATTGTTGCATGCAGCTCGAATATATTCGGGTAATGTTTAAGATCTCCAGAGAACCTTTGATTACCACGAGGTTGCGTAAGGATGTCTTACCCTAC
>JAYGXS010000293.1:0-33948 GCA_036362985.1 Ligula intestinalis
ACAGTCACATTAACGTGGTGATCTGCATTTCTGTTGTAGTCTGATGGTTCCATCACCGTCCTCACTTCATCTGAAAATGCCGCAAAATTCAAATAATTAGGGGTAAAATGCGTTAGCCAATTTCAGCCTATGGTCCGTTTGGTTTAGGCGTTGGTGACATTAAAAGAAGACGTAAGAATAGAACAATGGCTGGATTTGTTCGACTATACTTCATGTGGGTCACGGACTTGAATAGGTAGTTCTGAATATCTTAGTAAGCATGTTATCTTTTTAAGTGTTGGACCTACCCCAAATATATTAGTGTCCCGACGTTAGCTTGGCATACCACTTTTTCGCCCTACTAAGACACTTAGTAATTAAACAACATTATTTGAAATGCATGCGCACCCAAATAGTCTTGTCAAACTGGAAAATCGTGCCCCCATTAGTGGTGAATACCGCTTCGTTATGTGATGAATGAATCGAATGAAAACGGCATATTTGACAGGCTCAATATGAATACCAGATTATAGTTTAATTCCTTAGCTGAGCGTAAACGCGCTTATCGAGCTCTGCGGTGTACAAATTCAGCACTAGCTTACACTTACATATGGATTGAGCAGTCGGCAGAAAAATGGGCGTGGACAGTAAGATAAATTTGCTGCCATTTACGCCTTCCATCTTCTCGCTTATTTACAGAAATCCTCGACGGTCAATCTCTGCTAAATATTTCGACGTGAGAGTCTTTTCGGGAGTTCTGCTGACCTGTTTCAACCCAAACTATACTTATTTGGAGAGGCACTATCTGAAAAATAATCTACGCTGCTGCGTGCCCCGTCTACACGTGCCTTATCAGCGTTCGAATTTACCGCGCGTGAAGGCCTGTGAACTAAGCCAAATACAATCAGTCGCCCTCGAGACCTAACGCTACGTCTCAGTCAGGGGCGCCGTGGCAGCATATCGTCCTACTGAGTCGGCTGCGGCGGCGCTGCGTGCAATCGATGCGTGCACGTGTGGGTGCATCATTAGCGTGCATTGACGCGCGTTGCGGCGCCCGTTACCATTAGCAACAGACCGCGAGAGGCTTGCGAGCTAGTCGCGACCCAACGTTTCAGGCACGGGCGCTTTGCCAGAATGTCCTCGAACTGAGGCGAATGCGATAGCCACGCAAGCGATCGATATGTACGCGCGTGAGCGCATCATCAGCAGGCATTGACACTCATCATGCCGCCCGTTAAAATCAGTGACGGTCTCATAGCAACTAACACCTCCGATGTTCTGTAAGTCGGAGCACAAACTAGCAGCACTCACAAAAATAGTCTCCAACATTCTCAAAAAATATTGGCTTTTCCTAAGAAGCATCCGACGAGGTATTACAGCTAATTCTGGTAATAATGGAAACTTGACGGTGTTTTTCCCCGGTACAAATTCAAAACAGGCGAAAATAGCAGAATTAATTGATATCAACAAATTTCGAGACAGCTCATCAGCTGCTTCTTGTCATTGCATAAGAATGTTAACGAAGACACATGCAGGAGTGTTGAATCTCACAGAATTACTGGTAACAGCAAGGAACCTGATTCAGTTTAAAAATTAATCGATAAAGGACGGGAACGTTAAGTCAACATATGGGGCGTAGTGGATGGGAGAAGTTAACGAAAAACACGTGGGAAATTACATTAAATGGACAATCACCAGGGCAGTTGGAGGTTGACGACATGATCAAGCTGCTTTCATAGGTCTGGTTTCTCCCATCGTATGTATGCAGCTTCTAAATAGCGCAGGATTCGGTTTGTTCATGCTCGAACAAGTACTCAAAACGCTGTTTTAACGTCGACAGAATGACCGCTGTCTAATAGATGCTTGGTAATGGAGGACCTTGGTATTTTGTCTTCTTGCTTCAAAAGCCAATTGGGCAAGTGCTCAGCGGCCCTGGCTGCGAGTTGCCTTTGCGTGCGCCCAATGTAGTTGCATCCGCAATAACATGTGAATTCGTAAACACAATTGAAGGTGGTGTGCAATGGCAGAGCATCCTTGCCCGTTTTAATGGAATACTTTTTATAGAACTTAAGAAGACAAATTTTGCTGCGTTGTAGGTTCTTTTCATCGTACAGCGTAATCGTCGCTTGATTGTGTTGGAAATGTCGTCACCTTTGAAGGGTAAGGATATCATGATGGGTTTTTTGGAACTGACTGTTCCAAAAATTTTGGCCGTAGAGGATTACTGTACTTTTGAATAAAGCGTGCCGGGTAGCCACAGTTGAGTAGGGCTGAGTTAAGACGAGAAAGCTCTTCTGGTAGAGTCTCACTAGAGCAAATGTTCCCTGATCGTTGAAAGAGGTTATATACCAGATTACGCTTCCACTGAATTGGCACGATGCTCAAGAAGTGTAGATATTGCCCTTTTCAGGTCTTTTTGTGGAAAACCGAGTGCCCTATGGAAGCATCCTCCTTTCTAAACATGAGGACGTCTAGGAAGGGGAGCTTGTTATGCTGCTGTTTCCATTGTTAATTTAATTTTAGGATGTAAAGTGTTCATAAATTTGAGGAGGTCATCAGCCTCTTCATTGAAATCAACAATTGTGAATATGGCATCCACATATCTTCTGTATAAGATTGTCTTGTTAAGTCTTAAAGACGCTTATTCTTCTAGATGACCCATAAAAACAACCGCAAATGTGGGCCCTATCGGAATGCCCATTGCTACTCCGTCAATTTGCCTGTAACGTTGTCAATTAAATAGAAATTGAACATTTTTGGTGCAGATTAACAGTAATTGGCGCAGTATTGCAGGTGACAGGCGTGTTTCGGATGCATGATCACAAATAATGTCTATTGTCTCGTCCAGTGGTACATTTGTAAATAGTGATTCGACGTCTAGTGAAATCATAAATTTATCAGTAACTTCTTGAAGCTTGATGTCCTCGATAAATTGAAAAGTGTCCTTCGTATTGTAAGTGGAGAACCGCTCTCGAATGGGCTTTATTTCCTTTATAAGCCATTGTGCTAATCTATGTTTGAGGTAATTGGATATGGAGAGAATTGGTCGTAAAGGTATATCCTTTTTGTGAGTTTTGGGGAGTCCATATAGTCTAGGGATATGCGTAACTATAGGCTTTAGGGACAGCGCAGTTGGCAATTGTTTAATCAGTTTCCAGGCAGAGTTTTCTATTGCCTAAGTTTACTCTTTACCTGACGTCTCTAGACGAAATTTGCTCTGATCGCTTAAAATGGATTCCATTTTTCATACATAGTCCTTTCGACTAAGGATGTTTAGCGACACCAGCTAGGCGAAAGTTTAACGCGTTGAGAACGCTGCTCTGCGCATCGCCATGGGCTATGGTATTATGGCAAACGTAGCTCACCTCTACCAGAAAACTCAAGCCCTGCCTCTGAAAGTTCACTCTATCATGCAGGCAAAAATCTACATTGCGCAGTCCCATACCCAAGAACATCCGGGTTATCGTCTCTTAACACGCCCTGCACCTGCTAGCCACATGAAGAAATCTACCATAGACGCGTACCACTCACATGCTTCGGTGTATCCTACTTATCTACCAATACCTGACCTCGTCAAGCGTATCCACACAGAAACTGTGGAGCAAGTCATTAGCAGCTATGAACCCAACAGAGTCCTCAACGCTCCTCCGCCGGTCTCCGACGTCATGGCTAGAGAACGTAGAGCCAAACTATCCCAGCTGCGTTCCGGCTTCTCCACGCTGCTAAATTTATTCAAATGCCGTCTCAACTCATGCTTCGACAACGCCACGTGCAATTGTCCTGACTGCCTCTTCGATTGCCCAGCCAACCCCACGGACTTCACACCTGAGGATCTATGGCTTCACACAGACAAAGCCGCTGAATTCCTTCATTTTTCTTAAAAATTTTATACCATTTATTTCTGGCAAACTAAGTGAAGGGAGTATGTAAAAACAACAACAACACCAACAACTTCGGCATCTCGCCGCATGACTATCAGTATCTCTTCGTCTGCAGTTCCCAGCCAGGCAGCCAACTCACACCCGTGGACACGCTGGGGTCACGGCTTTTCTTCGTCTCCCAACTGAACCCAGTTTGGACTCCGGCGGGGACGCCTGATCTAACAAGGGCTACTCAGCAACTAACCCGCTAAGAGCGAATGGCTTTCAAATTCTTCCTGACTTCTTTTTAGTGCTGTTACCCACCTGGACGAGTTGAAGAGATTAACACCGAACTTCACCTGATATGGCTCTTAAGGACGTTAAAGCAGTTTTTGGACTTTCGGCATTCTGTACCCGTAACTGCAGGCGACAATTGATCGGGAATCTAAGAAACCCGATGGTTCTTTAAGCTGACGCCACCAAATAAAGGGTATCGTCAAAATGTATGCAATCCTTCCCTCAACGAGCAAGCAGGAGAAGCACAGAAAAAGGAAGCCTGAACAAGCGTCGCGTAAAAAGCCAACACACACTAAATGAGGAAAAATAAATTGACGATACATAGCCTGATAGACACCATCGAAATGCTGCTTGAGTAGGCGGTTTTGTGTAAAGACTTTGCTACAGAACTCGTATCTGTGAGTTTGCGTCGCTGCCAGGGAAAGTATGGCTAGATGAAGAAAAATGATAATTACAGTCCTCTTCCGTCGGGTGGTACTTGTGAAAATAAAACTGTTGAGCTGTAGCAAGACATCCATTGAGAAAATGGCTCCGCCACTGACGACGTCGCTGCGGTCACAGCAGCTGTTTGTAAAAAGGAGCCAATGTGGCCTACCCCACACTGTTGCTATCCAGTCGACTGCCTCTGCGACAGTTGGTTGACTAGTCTCGCGCTTCTTCCCTATCCAATACATAGCTTGGCAGACCAAGGCTGCTGGCTGAAGGGCGATTAGGCTATTGAGTCAACAGCCTCCAAAGATTGGCTAAGACGTCTCACATTATTCACTCATGCTAAACGGAATCTTCGCATCGAGCCAAATTGCCCGTCCGGTTTTATAACCAAATAAATTTGGTCCAGTAGTTCCTATTCAACAAAGCCCTGGTGTTTAATTCCACTCACATTAATTTAAAAACAGTGTTTTTGCTATCATATGACCAGTTATTGGTCCTGGAGCGAACGAGTTACCAACTGATGAAGTGCTATCTCCTTGTGCTATCCTATTCTAGATTTCGTTATTTCAGATTGCTACACGCGGGGTTAGGGACCAGCGGATGTGAGGTATGTGTAGATGCGGCTTAGGACTCATCATACATCGTGCTGGCGACCACCGTCATATGTCCCAACATCGTATTCCGATTGGAAAGCAGTGTGTATGGTTGGGAAATAGTGAGGAAAATGCTTCACGAGTCAGCACTGTTAGGACTCTAGCCTGAACAAATGCTAGCAACATTTCAGGCTTTCATGGGGCGTCGTGCTTGCCGCAATTTCTTTGTGTCGTCGGTTTGACCGCCTCCACATGATGACATTAAAGACTGGGTTGGAGACACACAAACATGCATGTCCAGGCACGTGCCCAAGTAATTGCAGTTCCTGAAGTACCATTTAGGTTCGTCACGGCAAGTGATCTTATCCCAATGCGCCCAATGATGCCACGAGCAAACGCGTCTGCCAATCACTTATAAGCCACTGTCACCTCTCAGGCAATGAGTTTGTACATGGCCTGTGAGGACACCGCCAGTCCGGTCCCAATACCAGGGCTTGCGCCGAGGCAGGACAAACAGCGTGCTGGAGATCAACCAGCGAGAACTGCCACCCGAAAAAGCAACTCCCGATTTCGTACACAATACACCCTCCTAGGGATGGATAACACAGCTACACCCTTTTTATTGTATTCTTCCTTGGGGACTCCAAAAGGCGTTATTAGACGGTGAAACCACTGAAGTCAGCGTCACAACAAACACCACGTTGTACGGATAATGGTTGTCCTTATCGATGTCATGCGTGTAACTAGTGTAGGGCCATCCTTGCATTGGTGGTGACTAGGACTGGCCTACGGTCACAAAAGAAGTGGCTCTTTTGAAGGCTATGGTTGAAGGGGAATATGAACTGGGATGGCACAAACCTTATTATTGAGGTCAAGTAAAGTAACCCCTCACGTCTTCAAGTGATGATCCTATATACTACAGTCAGTTAAATCGCCGTGGTAACCAAGGAACATGGCAAGAGCCGGGAAATGGACGCCAAAACGGCATTCAAAGTAACCTTAGTGCGAAATTGAACGGCAAAACTTGTAGGAAAAAGAAACACACCTATTTGAACAGCGTCAATGTGCTGATTCCTCTGGCCTTCCGTGTAAATGCTTTCTCACCAACATCAAACGAATTCTCGCAGCTCTATAACACAAGTCGCACGGGAAAATACTGGAAAAAGTACTGCAACTAATTATTCTTCTGCCAGTGCTTTGCATTTTCAATAATGAAGTTAGACAGGTGCAGAATAATGCTGGAAAAATAATCTCGACAAAAAGCAGCCGCACCTACCTAATTCGAGTCGGTACATGAAAAAACTCAGAGCCTAGTAAAAGTAGTCTGAATGTCATTTTCATTTCGATGCAGACCGACCGGCAGCACGACGGGTGAGAACAGAATATCAGCGAATAGTGCAACCTGCGACAGGATGAAACAAAAGCCCAGGACTTTGCTGCAACCGATGCTACGTATAACCACTATCTTGCGTTTATGCTTTGGATATCTCGTGGATAGATACAGTAACTAGTTTGATACACTGAACTGTTCTGGTTTAGGTTATGGTTGGACGAATTGGACAAACCACTGAGTACAGATAACTGTCAGGTGGTTAGAGGTGAGAGGGTGCAAACCAATGCAAGCCCTGATGTGTCCATGCCTCAAACATGTATTTACTCGGAATATCATAAATTCACGTCCATACTCTTATTTGATATCGAGGGAACACTAGCCATGTACTGACTGAATCAGCGTCACCTCTGACCAATCTTGGTGTTAATAATAGTACCAATTTTAGTATCATTCAACTGTTTTACTAGTAAATAGTAGTGTTAATAGTAGTAGTTATTTTTTGTTACTAGCCGGAGGATCAAGCCCGATCTTCTTGAGTCTATCTTGACATCGTCTGTAGGGGAGTGAGGATAGGTAGTGCGGTAGTACCAGCGCAATAGTCTACTGTCACTTAGGACTGAATCATGCGGTGTTCTGGCCTGTACTGCAGAAGGTGGTCAACGTCCGAACTCCTCAGTTTCAGTCTTAGCAGGGAATCTTGGCTGCAGTCTGTGATGGTAGTTAGTGCGGTAGACAGCTGTGACGACTACAATAACTTAAAACTGACCCCTGACGTGAGTTCCCTTCCCTGCACTAACCCGTTTGGAGCGGCGCGGTAGACTTCCTCGAAATCAATGGTCGAACTATCATCACCGTTAATTTTCTTGTTCATTGTTTCTTACGCTCGTTTTGTTTACCATTACTCTCTTACTATTTGTTTAAAGTTCCCATTTGTCCCGCATCAACTGACATGACACATTTTGCATCCATCATGCGCACACTAGATTTATAATCGTTTAGTAAATATTACTTAAAGTAACAGGTAACATATGATATACTGAGAGCTAATGTATCAACGCTATTCACACCACAGCAAGCGAAAAATGAATGAAAAGTAAGCGAATTCTGAGTAGAAGTCCTGTCTTCGCTATGTGATGAAGGTGGTGGTTTGTTAGTAAATAAAGCAAGTATCGTATCTCCAAACTAGATAGAGCAGGTATTTTCTCGCTCTTAACTACAGTGTCATTCCCTGTATACCAATGAAAATGGTATATTTCGCGGACTTTTAAAGCGATAAAAGAGCATGTGTAACATACTTTATTTCACTTCCTAAGCTGAGCGTCAACATCGTTATGGCCCTCTGATATTTAAAAAGACACAAATATCCTTCGTTTACACTTGGATCTAAAATTCATCAGAAGACCGTGTATGGATGAGCTTGAAAAATATGCTGCTATTGACGTCCTCAGTCTTTTTGCTAATCTACTGTGTTTCTGGGCAGTGAATGCGTTAACGTCTTTACTACATATTTTATTCCGTTCAAATGCAGTAGAAAGAATGTTGTGAATACGGTAAAAAGGTAAAACATGAGAGTTGAGAGAGCTCGACTCTACCTTCATGAAAATAATTTTACTATGTGGCCTGGTGGACTGCACAAGAGGGCCATTTTCAGCGTGCTTAGCAGCTGACATGTGTTTAAGTGTACAGAACGCGCCAGAATTCGTGCAGCATGCCAAAATTTGCGAAAGGTTGATACGCTTTCGCTAATCGGCATTGACTCATGTTATGATACTAATTTTCGTGTAGTATATTCTTAAGTTATTTCAGTCATGATCTCATGCAGGCTTATAAACGAGCTTCGTCCAGACTACTAAGGAAACGTATGTACTGCAAAAAGAAACTGCTTAAATAGCATGCGTTTTTATCATTGATTTTGACTGCCTTTATAAATTCAAATATATTTAACGAAAACATGCATAAAAAATTATTTCTGGCTCTTGTTTGGTAGAAAATTACGCCTTCTTTAAGTTTTATACTTAAAGGGAGTGTATCTATCGGTTTTAGAGAACAAAATTATGAGTTTTTGGCAAAAGTAGCTTATGCAGGCCCACTCAGATACCCCTAGTCCCAGCATTCTGTCCTGCAAAAACGGTGGTTATAGAGTTTTGGAGGGTGGGGAAATAGGATAGACGCAGAAGCAAATTTTTAGAAGCAATTGTAGTCGAAGTTGCTTCCCGAGGCCGCTGGAAGTACACTGTTCCGCATGAAAATTGAAGGTGCTCGCGCCGCGGACTGCAATAATCTAACTGCAGAACAGTAAGATAGGCCTCAGGTAAATTGAAGTAGATGACCCCCTAACCACTATTTCAATTTTTCGGGAAACTTAAGAAACCTGCAATTTGCTACTCGGGTTCTTCCGCAATAAGTTAAACAATAATACAGATTAGGGAAAATCGACAGATATAAATCAACAACACTACTAAATACAGTAAAATAAAAAATGCATTTGGCATTTACTAAAGTATATTCCAGTGCGTGTCCTAATTCCCCACCCACAAAAACCTATAACCACCGTTTTCGTAGGAAAACATGCAGATAGTAGGGATTAATGAGTGGGCCTACATAAGCTGCTGTTGCCGAGTTTTTTTTAAAGATAGTGAGGTGTTCATTCATAATACATCGTATCCGTCATTTTTTAAGGCTGCCTATACTGTATAAAGCATGCCCCATATCTATTGCCATATTTTACGAGAATTATGTGACTTCTTCCTCAAACTCTAGGCGAAAACGAACTTTTCCTTTAACAGGATGTACATAGTGCGCAGTTTATATATCTTGAATTTGAGTGTAGCAGTCAGCAGGTCTCAAACTTATTCGGCAATTAAGTAACTGCTTTAACAGCAAAAGGTTGCCTTTCTTTAAGTATAACATTTAAAGAAAATCAGTATCACAACCTGAGGCAATGCAGACTAGCGAAAGCATATCAATCTTTCGCATATTTCAGCATTTTGGACCAAGAACGTTCGATGAGAATGTTATGAAGAATTGACCATCCTAATTAGTGTATTCAGTAAGCTCAAGCCATTATTTTGGATCAGCTTCAATTTTAGTACCATTGCCAACTATCATACAAAACTGTAAGCAAAAAGCAAAGATAATATTCCGAAGATACATTTTGGATTGCGGAAACCCCGTGGATTTATCTGGATAACTATTGTACTAGGCACAGGCAAGCAAAGGCGCGAGTAGTAGGAAGCGTAAGTGAGAAGGGAGACACGATCGCTAGAACAAGAGCTTAAGTAGCCTGACGTTTCGGATCCTCCCTCACCAACGTTATTTGATTCTGCCACTGAGGATGAATTCGCGTGAGAATAGTTAAAAAAGACCGTCAGTACTCACCTCGCATGAGGAACCAACTATTCAGTTTTTATCCATTCTTATAACGTGTATACACGTGTTAATCTTAATAGTAAAAAGCAACTAAATGGTCCTTTCTTATGACATTACGTCCTAATACACATTCATCCCGCCGAATTGGCCACACGATTGACTGTGGATGCATATGCTGGAGCTCAAAGTCCACTTAACAGCGAACATTTCATAATGCTGGTACAATTTCGCCAGAAGATATAATTCGCTATGGTTGGAGAAACTAATGAACATATCAAGGATATTGTAATTTACATCTCCATCTTATCGGCAAAACTGTTCATAACAAAGCTGGGGATAAATGCCTGCAAACAACAGCCGTCAATCTTATGACGCCGTTACATCGACAACAAGTATAGTTTCGGCAACACGAAACTGATTCAAGTTTCCTATAACCTGATCAACTTAAACGTCTAAGATGCACGTTTAGTGGGGATGATGAAAGTGAGCAGTAACTGCCCTTCATAGATGCGCTAGTCAGGCGAAGAACCAAACGTCAAGTGTAGAAAACAGTTTACATAATGGGGATGAGAGCCACAGAGATTCTCCGTTTTCACAGCAACTATCCGGTAGCTCAAAAACCAAAACGGCTCAAGACCCACTGCTGCAACCCGGCAGAAAAAAATAATACGAGGTCCCCTTACCGACGCGACCGATTTCTGCGAGATGGCTATCGAAAGGAAGTTAAAAGTCGAAGCAGCGTGAGATAACGGCGAAAATGGCACCGATTAGGCATACTTCGCCATACATGGAAGACGATACAGTAGCGACCAAGCGCAAATCCTTGTGACCCTGTAGCACCTTCCACCTCTCATTCAATGCCACGCATGAGTTCACATAATTGCAGTTCTGTGCCTGTCTCTGCGACAGCCCCAACCCGTGCGAACGCTTGCCTCCTGTTGCTGCTACCTAGCACACATGAACTAGCGACTGCTTCAAACGATCTGGCCAATTACCTACAAGGCCGATTCAAGCAAAGACCGTTATGAGCACTGTGATGACTGCCACGCTCACACACTTCAAATGCCACCCCTTTTGAGAGCGGATGCCCGCTTGTTCGACAGTTTACTTCTACCTATTCTTCACTACTTCTGTACGGAATACACTATTCCTTCCATCTGGCGCCTGACTTCTCTTCTCACACGGTATCAGGGTCTGAAGATAGCGGTGACCAGTTGCTTGTTGGAATTGCCAATCGACACAAAGACGCCATGGAAAGGCATGGGCTAATTCAATACCGATGAAAAGTAGCGTAAGTGAAACGCGGCTCGTATCTAACGTGTCCTTGATTTATTAAGCTTAGACTGAAAGCATACTCGGATCGACCATAAGTTGCTACCCAAACCTTCGACACGGGTCACTGGTTTCAATTAAAATCCGTAACCAAGGTGACTACTCACAATAATATATAGATAAATCGATAATTGATTGAATCCTGGTTTTCGAATGAGATCTCAGTTTATATTTTGGAGCTAGTAGAAAGTTGAAATGCCGGTGGGGGCTTCTAGCTCAGTTGGCTAGAACGTTCGCAGAACTAAAGTCATTTTCTTGCTGCCATGGATTCGAATCGCACTGAGGCCGCCGAATTATTCACCATTGGTCAAATGGATTATATCAATGACACGGATAACTGGAGATTATCTCTTGAAGCACCAGACCGAATATAGAACAGTTGACAGAAAGTTATTCTTACTATAGCTTGTGCGCTGATGGAACGTTGAAAAAATTAATTTGTTCATTATTTCGAGCCTTCAACTTCGTGTTGGATTTTACCCTCCGAAATACCAGCAGCAACAAAAAGGCGAAAAGGCAAGTCAATAGATGATCACTGACACAGGTTTGGAAGTTACCGCGCATGGCTTTGTACACCCGCGCAAAATCAATACATCGATTGCTTGAGCTTGCCGGCCGCCATTTATGAAGGCACTAGTCAAGATGCCAAGACTATGCCTCTGCAGAGCACGATAATGACACCCAACTAGCGCATAGGGAACAGTTCCGACTTGTGCGTACACCATTTTAGATTAAATGACACTGATACAGCATCATCACCCTTAGATATTTATACAACCCTTGCTTTTAACTAGCAGGCGTTTCCATGTTAGACCATCATAAAACGTTCCTTGTGCTAGAAAAAACAATCAAAGAGCACATGAAGGGCATCCCAATGACTTAACGGCTGGTTAACTGCCAGCTAGTGAGACCTATACGGCTTTACTTGTCAAATGTATGTAGTCGCCCTTGTTGAAGACAATCGAAGCCACTCGTCGGGAATAACATCATCTTCTTAGGTTTGCACGATTATCATGTGGAGCCATGATATTAGTAGCGACATGGAACTTGTAGATCTTAGCCTGAATGCTTTCCTCTCCGGATAATATTGACTTGAACAATCTCAGTATCGTAGCGTGTTCAAGAAGGCTGTCAGGTAATCAATGGTGAGAATGTTTAGTCAATTCAGGATGAGTAACGAAGCCTTGAATTACAAGAAAATAATGCCCACTAGATGGCAACATTTTTAACTAGTTCGATTCTGATCCTGCGTTCTAAGACGTCCATGATGTATGTGCAAAATACATTTGGTGTGACAAGTTGCTTTTCACCAACTGACATGGCGGACGATAAAGCGTGGCACACTTAGTCAACTAACCTAGTCAAACTAAACGGCGAGGAAATATGTCTTCGGGTATGTCCTATAACAACTTTTAAGAGAAAAGCGTTCTAGAATTTTTAATTTTTTATGATATTCAGTGGGTAATTGACTGGCTGTAAATTTGCAGGGAAAGTATGCAAAAATGCTCAGATGACTCAACGTCGGCTATCAGTCAAACCGGCTGATGCGATTTAAACACAAAAGAACCAGACTGTACTTAGTTAATGGCATTACATAAACGGTCGATTTTTTTTTTAAATTGTGTGTCAATAAAATATGAGACTGGAAAGTATTGTGTGATTTTTATCAATTCAACTTCGAATTACAAACTATGAATTATCTCTTGAAATCATCCTATTATTCATACTAGATCACTAAAGGGAGGAAAGATTGTTAGGTTCGACCTTATTCCGAAAGAGTAAACGGTTTACGAGTGTTTGGGTGGGAAGAGGAGAAAAAGGCGATGGTACTTCGTAATGTCTACTAATCAAACCACATTATCCATACTCATGAAGACGGGCTAAAGCGAGAATCAGACAGCTAGGGCGCAGAAATTGTGGCTAAATACATATTTTTCGAAGCTCATTTAAGAATACTTCAGTATTTTAAACTTAGCAGTTTCGAACATACGTTATCTAGATTTGAAGAAATAAAATAAGACGTGTAGTCTTAACTCTGTGGTAACAATATTTCAAAATGTCAATATTTCATTATGCGGCACCACTACGGTAAAATTGATTATTTAGACAATCGCCCTTAAGATTGGGTAGAATTTGCGCTACTTCTAAGGTAAAGGCATCAGTAGTGCTTCGAACTAAATAAGAGGCTCATGCAAAATCATGATGCCGTTAGCAATAACACAATTTCCGGAACGTTACTTTCACTAACGCAACAAAGTGTAACTGAACAGCTACAGACTTTAAGAAGGCCCACAGTGCACCCACCTGGAAAACTATTTTTTTATGATGGGTGACTTATCCTGATTAAAGGCCTCCAATCTCATCTGTATTTCTAGAAATGAGGTAATTCTTTGGCATTCGAGCGTGCATTGATGACTTCTGAATGACCTTATAAACTATTGCAGCCCATGATAAATGCCATCACATATGGACCCAGACCAACGTGTAGGTATTCACTGTTGGCAATGGGCATGTTATGATATACCATCGTGTGGCTTCCGAGAGTGCTTAGGTTTGAAATCAACGAAACCTATGAAGATATTCTAAATAGAAATACTGAGCTTCATATGGGGACAGGAGGTTTTTTGCATCTTAAATGGGAATTATGACAAAAAGGAAAGAAACAACTGCCGTAACGACAACCGGCTAGGGGTGGTGTTGGGCATTGTGAAAAAATTAATTATTGTCTTTTTTCTTTCGCCACCGTGCCTACACTCAGTTTTACGGGACTTCATTGAAGTGGAATCTGCCAACTACATCCTCCGTAGCTCGTTTAAATCTCGCTAAAAATCAGTCAGAAATAACAGGGCTGTTTACTTCCGTCAATGGCTTTTTCATGTTCACAGTATTTTTTCCTAGTTTAGATCTGCGATCGGGAGCCTTTTTGACTTTTTGAAGATTTAATTCAATAAAATGTGAGTAGAATAAGCATCTTTGGAGTAACCAAAATAACCTTAATATGAAGTCTCTAATTCTAATTTTGTGTGAGAAAACGAGATGCAATCGTCAAAAGAGCCACACATGGCTTGCGAGCCATAGGTTCCCGAGCCACGACCCCACGATCCGGACTGCGGATCAATAATCACCTGCCAACTACATCCTCGGTAGCTCGTTTAAATCTCCATAAAAATCAGTCAGAAATCTCAGGGCTGTTTACTCCCGTCAATGGCTTTTTCGTGTTCACAGTATTTTTTTCCTAGTTTAGATGTGCGATCAGGAGCCTTTTTGACTTTGTCAAGCTTTAATTCAATAAAATGTGAGTAGAATAAACATCTTTGGAGTAACCAAAATAACCAAAATATGAATTCTCATATTCTTATTTTATGTGAGAAAACCAGATGCAATCGTCAAAAGAGCCACACATGGCTTGCGAGCCATACGTTCCCGACCCACGACCCACGATCCGGACTGCGGATCAATAATCACCTGGATTCGGTGATTATCTTCCAATTATCGAAATTAAATAAACAAGCAGGTTTTCAATCTCAAAAAATGACTTCACGCGGCGTTAATTTGACGACTGAGGGGAAACTAATTACTTATCATTCTTACAACTCCATGTGTAGCTGTTTTCGTAGGGCACCCCTCGCGGCGATTCGCTGTTATTTCCAGAACAACCAAATGAAAATAATCCGTTTATATTTAATCCTGTGACATTCGAAACGACACGTTCTGTCACAAGGGTGTGCAGATTTTACTCGGGCCACTAACATAAGTGTTCGTTTTTATGTGAAAAGCACAAAAAACTAGGCCTGGGTTCAATTTCAATTTAAATTTCAATATATTTAAGACAAGAGGCCCAAGGCCCGAAGGAGTCTCTTCAAGGATAGTTCAAGGCAGAAAAATAAACTCAAACAGGACGGCGATCCTCGAAAGTAAGTGGGAACCGCTGACTGGTTGAGTAGATGTTGTCATCCACGGTCATAAGAAAAAAGGCATCAAGGCGGATTTCAAAACTGGGACCCGACATTGCTTGGACAATATCCTCACTCAGGGAGTTCCAGTCTTTGATGACCCGACGGGAAAACCGGTAATTCTAAGGCAGATGGTCTGAACGTTACTGGACTAGGCGAAAGGAGTGGCCGCGGGCGCGGGCGTCGTAATTTCAAATGATGATCCAATCCAACTCTGGGTAGTGTTTGAGCACAACCAAGCGGAACAGAAAAATTAGATCGCCTCGACGTCGCCGATACTCCAAGGAAAACAATTTTAAACTGCGAAGACGTGCTTCATAGGGAAGTCCACGCAGTTGTGGGACCATCCTCGAACCCAGTCGTTGCACCGATTCAAGTGCGAGCATTTATCCTACGTAGCAAGGAAAGAAGCCGGGCCCGCGAACTCCATGACAGGCCGAACGTAGATGGAAAACAGCTTTTTAAATATGGCGGGAGGCCACAAAGCGAAAGTCCTTCTCAACATCCATAAGCACCGAAGCCCAGCCGCACGAATTTTGGCTGTATGACAGTTTGTTTTCAGGTTGTCTTGTATCATGACTCCGAGGTCGCGGAATTCCGTGACTTGTCGGAGGGGGACACCGTTGAGCGAGTATGGTGAGACGACCTCAGTAGATCCTATTGTCATGAACGCCGATTTCGCAGCATTGACCGGCAATTGGTTACTTGAAGCTCAAGAGGCTAACTGGATAAGGTCCTGTTGCAGGGCGATTATGTCGTTGGCACCTGTGACATCACGCCATATTTTTCAGGTCATCGGCATACAATACGAACGGAGAGGAAAGGCATTGTTTCAGATCCTGAACGTAGATGGAGAACAAGGTGGGGCCAAGAATGGATCCTTGGGGAACCCCAGATGATGCGACCTCAGCAGGAGACAATGCACCTCCGACGCTGACGCTCCAAGTCCTATCAATCAAATATGACCGGATCCAGTTCAGAATGTTGCCACCAATACCAAAGGCTGCTAACTTGTTTACGATCAGTTGGTGAGAAACCCGGTCAAACGCTTTACTGAAGTCGATCAATACCACATGCGTTGGGCAACCCCTATCTTTCGATTCGGCCCAGGACTCACGGGCAATTAACAGGTTTGTGACACAAGATTGTCCGCGCGTGAGCCATGTTGCTCTTGAATCCAACCGTTGGTTTGGTCCAGGAAATTGTCGATCTCTTGTTTTATGAAAGTTTCGAGAACCTTCACCAAAACCGAGGTGAGAGTAACTGGCCTATAATTGGAGGGAAGCAATTTATCACCGGATTTATAAAACGGCTTCACGACACCAAACTTCCAATCTTGAGGAAGAGTGCTCGTACTGATGGACGTTTGAAAAATATCCATAACAAGTGGAGCAATGATATCTGCCAGATGCTTCAGTATAAGTGGGTGCAAATTGTCGGGTCCAAGTGAGGTCGAGGATTTAATTGCAGTCAAAATACGGATAACTTTTTCTACCGAAAACTCGATGTCTGTTAAAATATCAGGGGTCTGAGATGGGAGGGACACTGGCGTTATTGTTCGCTACTGGTTAGCATATACACCCCGGTATTGTGATGCCAAGGCCTGCACTTTCTCCCCGTCCGATAGCATGCGCTGACCATCCACTGCAATAAGCTCTGGGATTCCAGGTTGAGCTCTGCGACGACGGTTGATATAGACGTGGAACCGCTTTGGCTGAGAGACGGAGACTTCCAGTATGGCACCTTCGTAATCCCTTTTACCTTGCCTTATAACGGCATGGCATTCATTACACACTCGTTTATAGCGATCAAATTCAGACTGCGTTCCGAGTAAACGAAACGCTTTCCACGCTCGGTCGCGCCTTCGCAATAACCCTTGAGCTGTTCGGCCGATCCAGGGTGGAAATAACCGGGACGAGCCAGGGACAGACATTGGAGTAAACTCCGCGACAAGTGCAGTAACGTTAGATTTCAACAGTGTCCATTTTTCCTCTACAGAGGCATCGGTAGGCACCTCCCATAGTAAAAGTGGAGCAGCTTGACGCATGCCGTTAAAGTCCGTACGCCAAACATTTGGCCGTGGTGGTCTTCGGGGTCTAACTGTTGGTCGTGAAAGCAGATAGTATGCGGAAACGATGCAATGATCACCAGTGGCCAGTGGGTTAGAGATGGTGACATTCGAAATTTCATCATGCTGGTTGGTTAAAATTAAATCTAAACAGGACGACGAGGAAGCTGATATCCGCGTAGGCGACAGTACACGTTGCACAAGACCATTGACCGAAACAACATCCAGAAAAGCGTTGTTAAGACAGTTTGGAGATGTGGATACTGGGGGTGCCGTAGACCAATTAACCGAAGGAAGGTTAAAGTCGCCCAAAATACAAACATGAGAAGATGATGCGTATTCAGCGAACGTGTCGAGCCAGGCCAGAGACGTAGTGCTAGGACTCCTGTACACGACACCCACCATTACAAGTTATTCGCGGGAGCTGGAGACTGACACCCAGAGTTGTTCAACGAGGCCTTCACCTCTAAGGCTTCGGATAACCTTGCTTTGGAGGTCCTGTCTCACGTACAATGCGACCCCCCCCCCCCATACGCAGGACCGGCTCTATCAGTTCGGTAAACGTTGTAGCCAGGAATGTGAACTTCAGCGTCACCAATATCAGGATGGAGCCAAGTTTCCGTAATTCCAAATAAGAACGGCCTTTGGTTGTTAACCCAATGGGAGAGCTCGACGAGTTTGGGAAGCAAGCTTCTGGTATTGATTAAACCAATTGGGGAGGTTGTTCGACTGAGTTGTCTATCAACCTCACGATCAATGGTGCAGTGAGGAGACGGCGTCTCCTCATAACCCGAAAATTTCGGATTACCAGGTCCGTTTCGCCGGTGAGTGTCCGACGCTTTAGCTCTTGGACGGCCGTGCGGCGCTTTTACCGTTCTTCGGGTGAGAGGTCGGGTTTTACTGATACTGGTAGGCCCTTGAGCTTATGACATCTTGACAGCCATTTTTCAGCAATCACAGATGACTCGAATATGAGCTTTAGCGGACGTGGGCGGCTTTCTGATTTGGCACCGAGTCGAATCATTTGGTTAACCACGATTTCCTCACCAGCATTCTCCAACAGCCGTTGCAAAATGGGATCGATCGCAACTTTGTCAAAGTTTAATCGAGAGGTGGCATCGCCTTCTGTCGCTTCAGGAACGTTGAACATTATCAGACACCTGTCACGTTGTCTCACTTCAGCAGTTGGTCGTTTCACCGACATAGATGTGGGAGCTGCAGCAACAACCGGGGTGTTCATGCACTTCGGCACACTAGTTGATGGGGTCTGCTCCGGAATCGAGTCGGGGGCGGGAACAGGCACGGGTGGGTTGGTTTCTCTCTGTCGTCTAGACCTCGTGGGCTTTTTGGTTACAGGAACAGAAGGCGGAGAGGGACATGTCGTGTCACCCCAGCCAACAGAAGCTGCAGATGCAGAATCTGCAGCTGAAGGGGCTATAATGGGTAGAACTGTCTCCTCGTCCACAACTGCTTGGACTGTGCCGGCATGGATAGTGGAAAGATGGAGTGCAGATTGGGTTCTAAATGGTTCACAGTAGATGACGAAGCATTGAACATCGAATTCTTTGAGAACTTCGTACTGTGTGGCGGTCACAGCTAAACAAGCAATATGGAACCAGCTGGAACAGCCCTGGCACTGGACGGCTTTCGTCCGACGTGTGACGTTGCAGTTACATTGAGGACTTCTAGTAGAATTCGTCATTTTGATAAATAAGTGGATTCCAGATAAAAAAAGATTTCTTGTAAATAGATTGATTTATAGAAATCTTCCCCGTTGTCTCAAAATTTGAACCGACCGCGTTTATTGTAGTACCATTGTTCGCACAGGGAAAATGGCTTCAAAGTCGTAATTAACGTTTCAAAGGTAATGCCGACAGATATTTTAAATAGTCTGCTACACTGCAGCCAAGGCAGTTTTCTTAAAAATTCTGCACAGTTCGCAAAATTGAACAAAAGTATATGAACACAAAGCACCCTCGCGGATGTCAACGTTGGGTATATCGCATTCAAACTACTACAAATGCCAAAGGAGGAAAAGTGGAAACGGCATGCACGTGGTTATACAGTAACTTACATTGCTAGAGTTTTGTCCTTTCTTGATCAACGTACTGTCCACGAAAACAAGAAATACTAAAGCACGTTGACGTGAAATCGGAACATGCTACAGGCCAAACCTATACTAGTTATCGTGTATTTTTGCGCATTCAAACACGCCTGCAGAGAAAGGCAGAGGTACCAGGAAGCGTCAAGACAAAAAAATACACTTTACCTAGATCTTCACAGTACACCTAACTGAACGTTGTTCGTGCTTCGTAACCGCACTTATAGTACGTATACAGTACACTAGGCATCACCGAAGCACATAAGTGTGTAGGTCGGGGTAAAAGAGAGCAAGATTATATGGGAATTTATCTACTAGTGATAAACGTATGCGTGCAGAATAAGACCATCGTATACTTAAACAATCCTTCAGTCTCCTGGGTTTGTTGCACAACTATGGCAGTGTCAGCGAGGGCGTTCTAGTCTGGTTCTAAAAATGATGGATTACCTGACGAACATTCAATCAACATTATTTTAGGCTTCAGGAGTTCGGTGTGGCGCGGAAGTTGTTAAAATAATGGATTTTTAAGTTTAATATAAGATTACAGCTGCAGAAATATCCCACTATCCGGGTAGATGAAGTTTCTTTTAGCTAGGTATGCATTATTTAGTGGGACAGGATCCAAATCCTTCCGGTCTTCGGCAACATTGAGAGGGAATTAGTGCACTATATAGGATCTTTTTATTATTATATACTCTCCATTATTGATTTGTAGCGACGTTTTTTTGCCTAAACCACATAACTGAATTCGCTGACATAAGGAGGGGTTATTTAATTCAATAGGATTTGCCCTTCTGGATGTAATTGTTGGTATCTTTTTTCGGATACTTTAATAAGAAAGGCACGCAGCGGAACTAAAATGGACTCACCACGAATACAAACTAAATGACAACGTTAATTATGAAAATAATTTTTAACGGAAAATGTTTGCTTTTAGAATGTTAGCTTTTGACAAAAGCCACCCAAGACCATTGAAACATGTCTTGAAAATGAGGTCGAGCTATTATTGAGCAGGCACTCGATACTCAGGTACTCTAACCCAACGGTTTTTTAGCTGCATTTTACACCCACGGAATAAGAGTTATGGAACTTGCTCAAGGTAGAACTCCTCAGGAGACATGAACTCAACGACAGCAATCTCACAACACTGGACGGGGAAATCATTCGTGTCCACAGGTCACTTCTCTTGAGAAAGCCTATAACACTTAAAACCTAGTCGGATCGCACAACAGATCGTCTCCATCAACACTGACAGACTTCTGCATGCAATCTCATACAAAAGGCAAACACCTGCATAACGTGGTTACTTAGTTTAAGTTCAGCTTATTTCAAACTTCTGCAGAAAGTCATCCTTCAGCAGTCGACGAAGTCAAAGCATTACTATTAGACCGGAAAACTGATGTTGTTGCCATAACAGAAACGTAGTTTAGGACAGAAATCGCAGATTCGGAGGTTTCGATAGAAGGATACCGGCTTTTCCGCAAAGACTGTCAATACAGACAAGGTGGTGAGGTTGCGGTATATGTAAGAACAGGAATCTTCGTTGTCGAACGAAAGCAGACCCTAGCTCTTCATTTTCAATCCATCTTGATAAAGATAAATACCATAAATTCACAGAACCTAGAATTTCTGGCCTTGTCAGGCCACCAAACATTCTGAGTGCACCTGACGAATCACGCCTTTATCTACTGAAGGAGACAGCTAGCCACCACGAGGTCGTTATTGCCGGGCATTTCAACGTACCTACAATAGACTGTGAAAATCTGACAGCGGTGGGGGTGCCGACTTCCTTCATTTTTAGTTAATAGGACTCAAACTTGACCTCTCTCTTGCACAAAACGTTTAGTAATTGATCAGATTGCTTGGATATAATTTTTTTCTAATGAGTTACCTTACATTGATGAAATGCATTCCAGTGCCGCGCTCGGTAAAACTCACCATACGACGCTAATATGGGAGAAATCACTCAATTCTAAACGTTTGAGTAAAACGGAAGGCGACTCAAATATATGGAAGACAGATAGTAAGTCGATGAACGATGCACTATCGACATTGAATTGGGACTTTCTGCTCAAGGAGTATCCGAAGCAGGACTGAAGATGGCTTAATACGATTGCATTAGATCTGATTAAGCGCAGTTGTCCGCTGACGTGAGATCTTAACAGGCAATTGAACAAGAAAAATAAGAAATGGAAGCTATTTAGGGAAACTGGGTCACTAGTACACCTCGATTAATTTCGTCACCAGCGCATTGTGGTTAAGATCGATTCATCATGCAAGGGAAAACAGGGCGATCGCAAACTGTATGCAGTAGTGACTCAACGTCAACGCCTATCCCTGTTATAATTGGCGTCCCCAAGGCTCTGTCTTAGGGTCATTACTCGTTCTATTTTATATCAACGACTTTTTCGACGACCTGGGTTGCAGCGCGATTATGTTTGCTGCCGATGTCAACTCTAAACGGCCATCATGCCTGACACCGATGGGCAAGCGCTTCAAGGGAGTGTCCATCGACCTTGCAGCTGTTCTGCTGGTTGGCTATTAAAATTCAACTTTAACAAGTGTGTCTCGTCTTCTTGATTGCGCAGATTCTGTATCCAGCAGTCACGCGTACTTGGAACCCAATGATAACAACTATCAAGACAGTACGGTACTATTAAGGAAAAAAATAGCAACAGATAAACAATGTACAAATCTCAACAAGGGATACTCCAAGTCAACAGCGAAGGGACTCGGCCAAATCGTCTGATTCTATACAAGGGAACGACACAAGTTCAACAATAACCACATGCAGGATGAAACTAGCATCGGAAAGGTTTGTGCGTGTTAGTGAGGGAGGGGGGGGGCGTGGCGATGCTTTTATATTATTTCAGGAGGCCTCAGGATTGGTCTGAAAGACAAACACAAATAGGGAGGAGTTCATAAACAGAGGCAACATGAAAGGTGTCAATTGCGGAATTTGACCATCGTGAGAAAGATGATAACAATCATGGGCGCCGAATCGGAGGGGAGGGCTTATTAAGTCATGTGCAATCGAGAAAAAATAGGGTAAACACAGGAGGGCAGCCAGCATTCGAAAGAGGGAAACAATCATTTGTTGGTCGGATGGGGGTTTCGTTGGAGAAGGGACATGGAGAATTTCAAAATTGTTCATTCAGAAGTAATACAAGGTGTGGATTCATGGCTTTGTGCTAGAAGGACCAAAGAGGAGAATGATTCTTTCAAATGTTGATGAACAGAAAGACCTCGGTATTCTAATAAACTCCTAGTTTAAACCCTCTTCACAGTATCTGAAGGAAGCAGAGCGCACGATTCTGGCGTTGTTTGAGATTAGACGGGGATTCGTCCACATCGACAAGGAACTCCTCAGAAAAAGATACGGAGCGTTTGTTCGGTCCAATTTAGAGAATGCTGTCCAGGCCTAGCGTCCATGGTTTAAGAAGGATTATCTGCACCTGGAAGGAGTGCAGGTGAGGGCTAGGAAGATGGTCAAGCTTCTTGGTCATCTACCTTACGTAGACAGATTGACAGAACTTGATTTATTTCCTCTGAATTACAGGCAAATCTGCAGTGACCTCATTCAAACCCACAGAATTGTAAGAGGTCGTGTATTTAATGAATATTTCGAAATGGCTTGGATGGATCATCTGCGGGGTCATCAATTTAAACTACAGAGGAGGTCGGTCCATGTGGACATTCGACCAAATGCCTTTCGCAGAGGGTCATCGGAGCATGAAATGGACTCCCTGACGAGGTAGATTTTTCCAATACTGTTGACAAATTTAAACGCAAACTGGATTATCGTTTCCTGAGAAATTGTTATAGATATAATGAGCATAGTGTCAGTAGCGGCAGTTTGCAAGTGGCTCAGACCTATCGCTGATGTTATCTCTACATTTATATTATGTACTATTGTAGATGTACTTTCGGAGCGGAAACCTGATGTAGTTGCCATAACGGAAAAATGGCTAAAAACTGAAATTGCGGATCCGCAGATTTCGATTCAAGCATACCAGCTTTTTCGCAAAGACCGTTAAACCCGACAAGGTGGTGATGTTGCTGTGTATGAAAGAACTGGAATCTCTGTTGTCGTAAGAGAACACACTCTACGCCTGGAGTATAAATCCTTCTGGTTATAGATAAAGAAGGCGAATTCACAGAACATTGAATTCCTGTCCGTATTACGGCTACCAAACATTCTCAGTGGAGCCAACGACTCGCTTCTTAGTCTGGTAAAGAAAGCTGCTAGCCACCAGGAAGTTCTCATTGTTAGTGACTTAATCGCCCCTGCAATCAACTGGAACAAACTAACAGTGGAGGCGTCGTCAACTTCCTTTAGTTCCAAATTAATGGATCTCACGCTCGACCTATCTGTAGCTCAGAACGTTAAGGGCCTTACCAGATTTCAAGAAAGCCAGCGAGCTATTTTTTTGGATTGTTTTTTACGAAGGATTTATCCTACATAGATAAAGTACATTCAAGTTCTCTGCTCGGTATGAGTGACCATACGACGCTAATGTGGGATTACTCACTCCATTCTCAACGTCTGAGGAAAACGGAGGACCAGCCGAATGTATGGAAGGCAGATCTTAATTCAATGAAGAATGCACTATCGTCTGTGAATTGGGACTGCCTGCTCAAGGGGAATCCGGAGGAAGATTGGAGATCACTCAAGAGGATTTCATTAGATCTTATTAAGCGCATTTGTCCGTTGAAGGCGCACAAGATGACCAGTAGCCCCGCCTGGTTGACGAGAGACCTTAACTGGCAACTAAAGAACAAAAATTGGAAATCGAAGTTATTCAGGAAAACTGGGTCACCAGTACACCTCCAAGAATTCTGACGCTAAAGAAATGCGGTAAAAAAATCGATTTACCAGGCCAGGAAACCCTATGAATCAAGAATCCTCCAACAGGCCGAAGAAAAGCCAGAAATTCTATTCCACTACATTCACAGTAGATTAAAAACAAAGATCCTGTCACAGTTTTTAAGGATGATGATGGCGGAGAAGTCGTTGAGAATGGCGAGAAAGCCGAATAATGTAGCCAGTTCTTTGCATCGGTATTCACTAGGGAAACCAAACTTCATTTTGATAATGCCAACAGTGCTGTTGTAAACGCCGGTCCGGCACTTCAATCTCTATTATTCTCAACATCTGTAGTTAAGAGGGAGCTGCAAGGCCTCAAATAATCAAAGTCATCCGGTCCGGACAATATACCAGCCAAATTTTTGAAAGAATTGGTAAGCGAACTCTCCAAGCCCCTAGTACATATCTTTCGTTCTTCATTTAAATTCGGAAAACTGCCATCCGAATGGAAAAAGGCAAATATTTACAAGGGCAGAGCCAGAACGAAGGTCAACAATTACCGCCCCGTCAGCCTAACTTGCATTTGCTGCAAGGTGATGGAAATGATAATTAAGAAGAGGACAATAAAGTTCTTGGAGGAGAACAACCTTCTTTCAGGGATCCAACACGGCTTCAGAAAGAACCATTCTTGTCTTTCCAGCCTACTACTCTCCACTGAGCAGTGGACTCGCGCCCTGGATGAAGATGGTAAGGTTGGCGTCATCTATATGGACTTCAAGAAGCCATTCGACAGCATCCCACATAGAAGTCTAATGTATAAATTGTCGGAAATTGGAATAAGAGGAAACCTGCTGGTATGGATTACTGATTTTCTCACAGGGCAATCGCATACTGTGTGAATCGGTGACTCGAAATCAACGCCTACATCTGTTCTGAGTGGCGTCCTCCAAGGCTCTGTCTAAGGGTCACTGCTCTTCCTTATATATATCAACGACTCTGTCAACGACCTGGGTTGCAGCGCCATCGTAGTTGCCGACGATGTCAAACTCTGGAGAGCCACCAGGTCTGATGCCGATAGAAAAGCACTTCAAGAGAGTCTTGATCGACTCAGCTGTTGGTCTGCTCGTTGGCTCTTAAACTTCAACGTTAGTAAGTATGTGGTCTTAAGACTCTATACTAGAAGGACTAATGAGGACGATTCCTTCCAATACCTCCTCGATAGGTACCCGCTTTCAAATATTGACGAACAAAAGGACCTTGGTGTTCTAATTATTTCCTCGCTTAAACCATCTTCACAGTGTCTAAAGGCAGCTGAATGCGCGACACAGGTTCCATTTGCGACAAGGCGGGATTCGTCAACATCGACAAGGAGCTCTTCAGGAAAACTTACGGAGCGTTTGCTCGGTCCCACTTGGCATATGCCGTTCAGGCCTGGCGTTCGTGGTTCAAGAAGGATTACGTGTAGCTGGAACGAGTGCAGGAGAGGGCTTCGAAGATGGCCAATAATCTTGGTCATCTGCGTTATGAAGACAGACTGACCGAACTTGATCTTTTTCCTCTCAATTATAGGCATCTCCGCGGTGACCTCATACAAACCTACCGTATTGTTAGAGGCCATAAGTGCGCCCTATAATTTGACGATTTTTTTCTAATTGGTTCGAATTGATCATCTGCGGGGTCATCCCTTTAAACTACAGAGGAAACCGGCCCATATCGACGTTCAGAGGGTCATCGGAGCGTGGAACGGAATCCCTCAAAAGGTGGTCCTTTCAGAAACTGTTGAAATTTTTAAACAAACTTAATTCTCAATTGCTGAGAAATTGTGGCAGATATAATTATCAAAGTGTCAGTAGCAGCACTTTGCAACTGGCTCACACTTATCGCTGATGTTAAGCCTACATTCGTATTACGTACGTATTACGGTGGACCTATTTTGCGATTTTTGGTTATGAAGATGGAAGCCAAGGGCGAAAGCCTTCTTCCCTTAGTAAAGTGACTGAAAGTGACTTATTTGGGTTGCATTGAATTTGGTAAGTAAAATAGAGGAGAGGGATCTACTAAAGTGAGGTTTACGACTGATTTTTGATAAATTGCAGAAATTATTCAGGTGATCTCCTCAAATAAGCTTTTTTTACTTATGAATCAATTTTAGTACGATACCGTGGATCGGTATATAGTTCAGTATTTGAAATGTGGTGGGCATTTCCGTTAAAGCATGGTGTATGAAAAAGTACTGACAAAATGTTAGCATTAAAATCATGCAAACAGTATGGCCGCTAAAGACAAGGGAAACTGAAATAACTATTTGTGACTCATCAGCCAGTCATACCCAACCACAATTTGTGGACTACTCGAGGCTCGAACTCCCTATCTGTCTGATCAAAATCTAGCGTCCTAACCATTAAGCCATGATCTCTTTTTCTTGCCGAGTTGGGGTGTTAGAATTTGATCAGAAAGTTCGCGGGTTCGGGCCTCGAGTAGTGCACCACTTGGGGCTGGGTATGACTAGTTGTCGACTGCTAATAAGTCAGCAGTGGACACCCTAGTCTCCCTTGTCTTTATCGATGATACCTTCTGCCAGGATTGCTGCCTCTTACGACTGCCAAGACTCAAAAAATGAGACCGAAGGCAAAGCGGGACTGGTTAGTTCCCTTAGCGGTGAACGCTCGTTAAAGAGTGTTCGTACAAAGGTTTCAGTGTCCTACACGCTTTGCAAAACAGAGCAGCATAGGTCCTATGGTATAGTTAAGCTGTTCATATTTCAGTCTATTCCAGTGTAATTACAAGACGTAGGCTAACTCCGTAAAAATTCCTATCATTCACACACAAGTCGGGAGAAGAAAAAACTATGTACCAAAATAATAATCTCGAAGGGGAGGCGGACGTATTTGCATGTAAACACGTGTTTTTCATGGCTGCATCGTACAGAGGCCTGCTTGTCGCTGTGCAACGAACCACTCTGACCCTCGTTTGTTTTAATTGGTTTCATTGGTAGTCTAGTTTCAATTTTTGGTTTTGCAGGAGAAGTCGCGGCTCGCGGTTGCCGTTCCATCGTCGGATTTTTTTACTCTTTCGTCCCATTCTCCTCCCACACGTTAAGTCTAACGCTTTTTACTATCCCTTTCTTCTTTATTTTTCTACCCGATTGCTCGTTCAATAAACTTTACTCGATTTTCAACATTCTCATATTTCCTCATGGATTCTTTCGGAGATAATCATAATTCTCCTTTTGATGAGATGGATAATCTCTTCGGGCGTATCTTCTGCGAAAGACACAGACCCGTGCAAACTCCATTGATTCCGATTTCGGCTCCTAACAATCCGTTTGGCTGTGTCCGCTTGGACGTTACATTGGTGGCAGCCGGTGCCGGCCCCTTTTCCCCACCAGTTAAACTTCCCCAACCCTCCCTTCCACGCCCCCAACCCCCCACAGCTGCCCCCCACGCCCCGAATACACTTCTAGTGCCCCCAAATTTCTAGCCCGGCCGAAAACTTCAGGCACTGCCTCGCCCAATTGCATATTTTCCTGGCTGACATCCCCTCCGATGAACATACTCGATATAACCTCAACTTCCCTGATCCCGACGCCTGCGAATTGGCTCTTTCTTCTGATATAACCTTATCCACACCCTTCGCTGATGCCCAGGCTACCCTGTTATCCCTCATTGACAACCAAATGTCCGCCAGCGCCGCAGCCGTGTACTTCAACAGCCTGAAACAGCAGCCCCCACAACCCCCAGCTGAATTCGCACTTGAACTTACCGGTTATGCCCGGATGACATACCCCGATATTCCCAAATTAGCACGGTATCGCCTTATCCTCTACCGTTTCACCACTGGCCTCCGTGACCATACCGGCATGGACCATTTACTGATCGAATCTCCTCCCGAACTCCCCACCGCCATCCGGCGCTGTCGCCAGTATACGGATCATTACAACTCCCCGGCCTTCCGGCCATCCTCTGACCGCCCTCCAGCCACCAACCCTACACCGGCCCTTCCTCAACCTACCTGCCCGCCACCGCCGCCGCCGCCCCCTCGAAACCAGGCCTTCCCGTACGATTTCCACAACACAACCCTGGGTGCCGTTACTGCGTGGCCTTCGGCCCCGATGCTCGTCGATGCGGCCACAATCAACCCTGTTAGTCCCCTATTCTTCTGACCTTCGATGAACCTTCCCCTACTTCTGCCTTTATTGTCTCCGTCCTTATTGAAAATCACACTTTCAAGGCGTTAATTGATACCGGCGCTAGCGTGTCCCTCATAACTCCATCTAGCATCCCCCATACTTTTAGATGCTGCATAGAACCCTTGTCCCAGCCTCGTCCTATACAGGCCGCTAACGGGTCTCAGATCCCAATTTCAGGCTTTATTTCCCTACCCTTCTCTTTGTGCGATTCTGAAGTTGTTCACGATTTTTTAGTCACCCCCTCAAGCCCATGGCCGGTTGTTCTCGGTCTAGATTTTCTCACTGATCATAACTGCGTACTCTACGCCCGTGACCGACGTCTCGTCCTTGCACAAACCAGTACACCCTCACCTCCTAATTCCACGCCTCTCCCGGATTCCGATACTGATTTTGACCTCGTTTACAATACTGTCAGGGCCGCAGTCGCTCTCGTCCCTACCTCCCTTGACGATATCCATCCACCTACAGACTCAGTTGACCCTGATGCTATGAACCAGTATCGCGACCTCCCCTCCCAATTCCTCGACCTCTTCTCCTGGTCCACCGATTCCCTCGGCCGTACCCACCTCGTGCAACATCGTATCGACACTAGCGATGCCAAACCGGTATGGCAAACCCCCCCCCCCCCCCGCCGTATTCCTGTCCACTACCGCGCCAAGGTCGATAAGCTATTAGACGACATGCTTAAGCATAAGATCAGCCAACCTTCGTCCTCACCCTGGGCCTCCCGGATTGCCATTGTCCCCAAGAAGGATGGCTCATTGCGGCTCTGCATCGCCTATCGTCGCCTGAACGCCGTCACGACGCGCGACTTCTTCCCACTTCCCCGACTCGATGATATACTGGAGTCCCTCGGTAACGCCCAGTGGTTCTCTACCCATGACCTCAAGTCCGGCTACTGGCAAGTAGAGGTGCACCCTAACGACCGCAAGAAGACGGCCTTTACCGTCCCACAAGGCCTCTTCGAATTCCAGACTATGCCTTTCGGCCTGTGCAACGCTGCGGCAACTTTCCAGCGGCTGATGCTTCGGGTCCTTAGACATCTGGTCCCCCACACCTGCCTCGTTTACCTTGCCGATATCATCTTTTTCGGGGACTCGGTCGCACAAAATAATTCTAATCTCCGCCTCGTCCTAGAAGCCTTACGCGATTCTGGTCTTACCCTCAATCCAAAAAATGCCTTTTCCTCCGCTCCGAAGTTGAATTCCTTGGTCACCACATATCCCCTGGCCACTTTACACCTCTTCACGACCGCATGCAAATTATCCGTACATGGCCAGTGCCCTCCAACCAGACAGAACTGAGAAGTTTCCTCGGTCTCATGGCTTACTACCGCCGCTTCATCCGTAACTTCGCATGCATCGCTTTCCCCCTTCATAAATTAACCCAGAAAAATTGTCCCTTCGTTTGGTCTGCCGACTGCACGACTGCTCTTAACGACCTGCGTGGTGCCCTCTGCTCCGCACCGGTACTAGCGTTCCCTTATGTCGCTGCGGATGCACCGGATTTCATTCTGGACACCGACGCCAGCGGTTCTGCTATAGGCGCCGTGCTATCCCAACCTGACAAGAACGGTGTCGAACATCCCATTTGCTTCGCCAGCAATACCTTGTCAAGGACCCAGCGTAACTACAGCGTTACCCGCAGGGAACTTTTGGCTGTCGTGACTTTCGTCCGACAGTTCAGACATCTATTACTGGGTAAACACTTCATCATCTGTACGGATCACTGCGCCCTACAATGGCTCCAGTCCCTTAAGGACCCTATGCACCAACTTGCACGTTGGCAGGAGTTCCTTCAGGACTTTGATTACGACTGTGTTTATCGCCCGGGGCCCCGCCACAACAATGCCGACGCCCTATTCCGTCTACCCACCAACCCCACCCTCAATATCCCAGATTCCGCCGAGTCCGTCAATGCACTGGTCATTCCGGAGACCACCCGTTTCGAATGGTCCTCCGCACAAGGCTCCGACCCCGACACCGCTACCATCTGTCGACACCTTTCCTGCGGTCTCCCCAAACCCACTAAACGTGAGATGCGTGGTTCTAGTGCTAGGGCCCGTCTTCTCCTTCAACAATGGCCCCACCTTCTCATAGAGAACGACCTTCTTTTCCTGCGAGACCCCGACTCCCACCGTTTACGACCCGTCGTACCCGGCTGCCTCATCGACCCTGTCCTCACTGATCTCCATATGGAGCTCGGGCACTGTGGGCAACGCCAAACCGACCTGGCCGCCCATGCCCATGATCTGGAGGATTAGCATCACTTAATGCTAGGGTCTCCGTACGCCTATCTCGTGCAAGCCTTATTTTAAGCGCTAATTCAAATATTTGTGCCATCCGTAAGTTAACTAAACAGAAACTATCAGACGAATCCTTAAGTTATTTTCGTAATTTTTTATGTCTATTTTGAAGAAAATGTGCCACAGTAGAAGAAGCTGAATTTTCTTTAAAAATCATAAGTGGGATAAAAACCTGCGTATTTTCTGTAAGGCTTTGCAATAACTCCTGGAAAAAGTGGGTATCGTTAGTTGATAATATGCTATGCCAATCTAGAGTGCTTGCGAAATCATTTATTAGTTAATGGTTCACGTTAAAAAAGTTAAGGTTATTGCATTTTACCTCGGGCTTTTTAGAAAGGAGACTGGAAACCAACCGTGAAGTAGTGCATGGTCACTTGTGAAAAGATCACGATGCAAATTCATAAAAAGAGGGTGAACGTCATTTGTAAAAATTAAATCTAATATGTTGTCATTTCTAGTCAGTGAGCTGACCAATTGTGCCATTTTTGAAAAGTAAATAGTATCGACCAATTTATGAAGTTTTGATGGAAAATTATTTGCATGCCAGTCTACGTCTGATCTATTAAAATAACCTACGATTATTCTGACATTAAATTGAGTCTCTGCAACTTTTTCAAACACTTCACAGACCTTACTTTCATTGCCAGAGTTACATAGGGGATTATAGACACAGCCAATTACTGTTTTTATTGTGCGGGAGGATGACTGAAATAAAGCAAACTTTTTCAGAAAACGACGAAATGTTTAGGTGAAACGGGTAATGCACAAGATACGATTTAATATAAAGAAGGCAGCTGCCGCCACGCTTTTCAATGCGGTCTTATCGGTCCAAACTACAATTATCTAAAGCGAGTGACGAGTCAGAAATAAGTGAGTGAGCCCAACATTCCGCGACACAGAGCACATCTGGATCAAGCTCAAATGCACTTGTTTGAATTTCTGTCATCTTATTAACATCTGATCTCGCAATAATTATGACTATACTGAGCGTATTCTTGAGATAGAGGTTACGCTCATCGGTATTTATACAAAAAGGAAAACTTGGAGTCGAAAAAGGAAATTGTCATTCAAAGGGGTTTGCCTATACTTCCCTCAATAAACTTGACTTGCCAATAGAGGAGAATATACGAGCTCTAGGCAGCAGTTCAGAAGAAGAAGATACAATCACTAGAACAAGAAATTTATTTTCCTGGTGGTTTGGATTCTCTCGGGAATCCTTAATCATAGGTGATGATAATACAGTCATGGTCATGCGCAGATAGGATGGAGACATGCACAGGCTGCACGTTATTTATAGGTCATAGTGGTCATCCACGTGTGTGTGATGATTGCTCACGTCTGTAGCCACCGCTAGGGTCTTAACTGGTGCGGTACTGGCTTGACACTTCGCGATCGACTCACTAATTGCCACAGTTTGTTCGTCAGCGTCGGATGCGGGCTCGATAATTGCAGGGCAATTATGCTCGCTTTCGTCGGAGTTGATGCTGCGCCCAGTCCTTCCCACGTGACTGATTCTGTTGCTCAGGAAATGTCTCAGTTCACCGTATGGGAACGCCAATTCGTTGCATTTTTTGATGGTTTGGAGACCTGAGAACTTCGATTTTTGGGCCACGACTGTCTTTGCGGCAAACGAGGACATCCAGGAAGGCCAGCTGGTTGTTTTTTCTTCCTCCATCGTAAATTGAATGTCCGGGAAGACGGCGTTTAGACGTTCCTAGAATGTCAGCGCCTGATCCCGATCAGCGTTTGCCACAAAGACGGTGGTGGCCTAAAAACTAAAGTTTTCAGGAAAGCAACCAACACTATGCAAGTCTTGAACTACAACAGCAACCACCCAATTGGTCACAAACGCAGCTGCGTACGGGCGCTTAACCGGCGTGTTGAGACGTATTGCAGCGAAGCGGAAGACAAAGTTGCTGAATTACAACATATTCGACGGGTACTGAGAGTGAATGGATGCCCGCGCAACTTTGTCAACCAATGCATACGCAAACGAGAGAAAAAGCCACATTCACCTGACCCAAAAGTTTGGCGAGCTCTTCCGTACGTGAGGAATGTATCGGAAGCCGTCAGCCGTCTACTCACCCCACTTGGCATTGGAGTTGCGTACAAGCCAGAAGCAACCATCAGGCGCCGGGTCATTAGACCGAAAGACCCACTGCCACGGCAGGAAACGGCTGGAGTCGTTTACCGGATCTCGTGCAGTTGTGGACAAAGCAACTATGCCGGAAAAACCGGGAGGTTACTCCGGACGCTAATGGCCGAGCATGCAGCGGCGGTGAGAAAGAAATACACCAACTCCCAGGTTGCAGCTCACTTGACGGGACCCAGCCAAATTTTCAAGTTTGACGAGGCCGAAATCCTCGTAAGAGGTGACAACCGCGTGAGCCGTGAGCTGCTCGAGTCATGGTTCTCAGGCCCCCAGTCCATCAACAAACGCAACGATTTGGCGATCCCATACTGTGTACTGAGACATTTCCTGAACAACAGAATCAGTCACGTGGAAAGGACTGGGCGAAGCATCAACTCCGACGACAGTGAGCATAATTGCCTTGCAAATATCGAGCCCACATCCGACGCTGACGAACAAACTGTGGCAATTAGTGAGTCGATCGCGAAGTGTCAAGCCAGTACCGCACCAATTAAGAACCTTACGGTGCTGGTGTGCAGAAAAGACGGTGGGGAACTCAAAACAACAGTTAACAGGAAGGCGACAAATACCTCTCGCATCCTGAGTTACCTCAGCAACCATCCCGTCTCGCGCAAACGTAGCTGCGTGCGAACGCTCTATCGTCGTGTTGGCCATCTCGTTTGCGCAAGCACCGGTTAACGAAGTTGCGCGGATAGCCATTTTCTCGGAACACTCTTCGACGGTATTGGAGTTCAGCGGCTTTGTATTCCGACTTGCTGCAGTGCATCTCAGCATGCCGATACAGTGTATTTACTCAACTGCATTTGTGGCTTATTGGATGATTGCTGTTGAAATTTGGCACTTGCCGCGTATTTTTTCCCTTCCTGACCACTTCGATCTTTAGTTCACCACCATTTTGTGACAGACTAGGAGATAAAGGCAGGTCCGCCGGTCGTTTTCTTCCTCCATCTTAAATTGTTCGTCCGGAATGACGCATTTGAGACGTCCTTGGAACGCGAGCATTTGATCCCGTTCGATGATGAAGAGGGTATCATCCAAGTACCGAGCCCAGAATTTCAGTCTGTGGTGTTGGGAGATCGGAGACCCTAGCCGTTGCAAGACCGCTTTGGGTATAAGTCCTGACGTCGGTGAAACCTTCACCTGCCCGTAGGTTGTTCCGTCAAACGTGAATTACCTCC
>JAYGXS010000294.1:3450-33899 GCA_036362985.1 Ligula intestinalis
TACCTGAATCAGACGGAACTTCTCCGAAGGAAAGGACGGATCCGGACGTTTAAAAGTTTCGGGACCTGCTAAAACGCATTCTCAGACAGCAAGAGACAGTAGGAGTTTGTGGAGCTTTCAGGATAGGCAATCAGGTTGTTGCACAGTCGGAAACTGTCCGACCTCAACCTTTGGAATTTGGAATTTATATTTTTCAGCATCGGTATGACACTATCCGTACAAAGTTAATTTCGAAAAAATAAAAATTCAAAAAATTATTTGACAATATGTGCAAGTAGACGTAGAAAGTCGTAATAATGTCAGCAGAAATTGTCCTTTTGGGGCAACATTTAGCAAAGTTTTGCAGGTAATTTTGACCTAAAAGCGAAAACTTGTGGCAGTTAAAAAAACTCTTACAGTGAAAATGGAGAGTGTTCAACGGGCCTCCATGTTCAAAAAGTGTGCAAGAGAAAAAACTGCTTACGAAGATAGTAGTAGGAACATAGTAGTAGAGCAGAAATAGGTGTGGGTGGTCTGATGAAGGTGAGTATTCAACGAAACTGCAGAAATTTAGACTGAGTACTTCCGCGTGGCTTATTTTGATTCAGCGGTGGTTAATGGAAACATCTAGATTCTCGGGGGACACGAGGCAAAGAGAATAGTTTCAAGCAGATCTCCTAAATTCCCAATGGTCGTTTCTCGGAGTCATGGAGAAACGTGCTCGGAAAAGATGAGAAGAATAGGTTAATAGAATCAGTGTAAAAATAAATTTGCAGTCTCCGTTTGAAAGCAGACAGTCTAGTTAACGACCTAATTTAGATTGGAAAGTTATTTCAAAGAAAGCTATATCTGGAAGCAAAAATCAAAGAGCGTTTCCATGAGGAAGATGCAGGAGGGGGCATAACAAGTGCCGAGTTTCTTAGGTTGTAGGGATGGCTGACCAGGGTAATGACAGAAGTCCTGGGTAAATTTGTGCTATTATTAAGCCGAAAAAGGAGACAAAAGCCTGCTTCCAATCTTCTAACCCAAAGGAACATTCGTTTCGTTAATTGACATCTAGTTGAGTAACAAGCATTAGAAGCTGTCGGATACAGCAGTTTCCGTGTGAACTTTTTGAATTTGTTCAATTTTTGAACGGCTACCTTCATTCATGAGACCGAAAAATTGGCACAAGTATTATAAGATGGGAAGCACGAACATACGATAAAGTCTTAATTTCATTTCAGGAAGATAGAAATTATAAGAGATAAAGCCGCAAATCTGTGCGGCTTTGGCTGTAATTCTATCGGCGTGAGAAGAAAGGTCTAATTTATTGATGTAGCTTAATCCTAGGTCCTTGATACTGGAACATTCAGTCATTGGGTAACCTTGAAAAATAACAGGTTGTGGCAGCCTTTCACGCCCAAAGCACATGTATCGGCACTTAGAAGGTGAGAACTCCATCTGCCATGTTGAGCTCCACGCCGAAAGAGCGTGCAGATCAATGTGAATTTGTTCTAGGCATCTCGCGGTTGTAGAGTTAGAGAAGGAGTAAACACACTTGAGATCATGTGCAAAAATATAAGATTGGGAGTGTTTAACACTCAATGAGCTATCATTTATGTAAAGCAAGAAGAGCAGAGGACCTAGCATGGTACCTTGAAGGACACCACTTGAAATTGTGGTAGGAGTAGAGTATGAGGATCCCACTAAAACCTTTTGTTGTCGATTTGACAGATAAGATCTGATGAAGTCAGTAAGAGGACTACGAAATCCTATAGCCTCTAGTTTGGCTGGGAGCCTCCTGTGAGGAACTTTATCAAATGCTTTACTGAGGTCAAAATAGATAACTACCACAGATAGATGATCATTACGAAGAGAAGTAAGTAGATTAAGAAAAGACATGTGGCATGTTTCACAAGATCGGTCCGGTAAAAAGCCATGCTGTGAGGAGCTGAGAATGTTATTATTCATGCAGAAATCTGTAATTTTTTTGGCAATTAATTTTTCAAAGAGTTTAGCCAGAGAGGGCGTTTTATTAACACCGCGATAATTGTGAATAACTGATCTGGAACCAGATTTAAATACGGGAATTATAATAGAAGTTTTCCAGTAGTCCGGGAAAAGCCATTCTCAAGAAACACTGAAAATAACTTACTCAGTAAGGGTGGGAAATCTCTTAATTGTTTGACGAGTGAGTTTGGAATGTTATCAGTTTCAACCGAATATGAATTTTTAAGACGACTTATTTCTTTTTGAATACAAGCATGTGAGAAATTAAGGGTACTGAGATTTGAATCATACAGCAGGGGGATTACAGGAGTGGGGCTAGTTTCGATGGTAAAGAACTTGGCGAAAAGTGAATTTAGCAATGCTGCTTTATCCAAATCTTCTGTAACAAAATGATTGTTGACATAAAGGGTGGAATGACTTTCTGAAACTTAGACGACGACCGAAGACGGAAGACTTAACCAACAGATCTGGAAAAATTCGCATCACTTAATGCTGTGGCCTCTCTACGCCTATCTCGTGCAAGCCTTATTTCAAGCGCTACTTCAAATATTTGCGCTATTCTTAAGTGAACTGATAAAAAGCTATTAGACGTATCCTTAAGTTTTTTTTGTAATTTCCTAAGTCTATTTTGGAGAAAATGTGGCACAGCAGAAGAAGCTGAATTTAATTTAAAAATTTTAAGTGGGGTAAGCGCCTGAATATTTTCTGTAAGGTTTTGCAATAGCTCCTGGAAGAAGTAGAGATCGATAGTTGAAAATATGCTATGCAAATCTAGGGTACTTACGAAATCATTTACTAATTCATGGTTCACGTTACCAAAGTCGAGGTTATTGCATTTTACATCGGGTTTTTAGAAAGAGAGACTGGAAAACAATAATGAATTAAGGCATGGTCACTTGTGAAAATAACACGATGAAATTTCATCAAAATAGGGTGGATATCATTTGTAAAAATTAAATCTAATATGTTGTCATTTCTGGTAACTGAAGAATAATAATAATAGTATGTTTATTGTGCCAGTTTACAGGCAATTGTAAAGAGTTGGTAATGCACTTCTTGGGCGCATTTTAACACCTCAAAGACCGGAAAAAACCTAAAACAAACTCCTTATGTTGCGGCCAGTATTGGTTTTGCTTCAGGTTTTTTGTTTTGTCAATACTGGGCGAGATAGGGAGTTTGTTTCAAGTGAAAAAAACCTGCCTTCAAAGGTATGATACAAACGGAATAAATTTACAGTTGTAAGCTGAGTTGACTCATCAGCAGGAGAACTGTTTCATATCGTTTAAAAACATTAGTTCCAGACGGAGAGGGTCGGCACAAGAACACAGTGTTCTCAGTCTTCCTTCAATGGTTGTCGGCAAAAGTTGCGCGCTATCGGCTGAAGGGTTAGCAGACTGCGGGCTGCTGCTTCAGCAGCATTATCTTCAGCATGAAGCCTGGCGGGGTTCAAAGTCCACGAACGCCATCAGAGTGAAAGAGAGATTCCACCGAGTCAGCACCCAAAATTCGTGAAAGTTGTCCTGAATGTAGAAAACTAGTTATAGCTCTCTTAAACATTGGGTAGTTTTGCTGGGTTTCAATACTTTTGGGCTGAACTGACCAGTTGTGACATGTTTGAAAAGTTAATAGTGTCAACCAATTTCTGAAGTCTTGGTGGACAGGTATTTGCATGCCAGTTAATGTCTGGCAGATTAAAATCACATAAAATTAGTCTGACATCGAATTGAGTCTCTGCAACTTTTTCAAACATTTCACACAGCTGCATTACCTTACTTGAGTTACAGGGAAGATTGTAGCCACAGCCAATTGTCGCTTTTTTATTGTGTAAACTGGCATAATAAACATATTATTATTATTATAACTGAAATAAGACAAAAATTTCCAGAAATTGACGAAATGCTCATGTGATACGGGAAATGTACAAAGGATGATTCAATATAAAAAAGGCAACCACCGCCACACTTTTCAATGCGGTCTTGTCTGTACAAACTATAATTATCTATGGCGAGTGTCGAGTCAGAAATAAGAGAGTGTGTCCAAGATTCAGTGACACAGAGCACATCTGGATCAAGCTCAAATGCTACTGTTTTAAGTTCTGTCATCTTATTAAAACTGATATCGCATTGAGTGAGACTATACTGAGCATATCCTACAAATGCACGTTAGACTCGTCAGTATTTATAAAAAGGAAAACTTGGTGGCGGAAAGGGAAACGGCATGGGAGAAAGAAAAGGCGGAAAGCAAACTGACCCTGGTCTACAGTTTGTCAAGTGATTATTATCAAATGAACGGTGCATATTGGAGAAAGACATGTTAGAAGGGGCTCCATAGAAAGGGCAGCAGAAGTATGGCATGGGAAAACCAGGAGAGGGCATAAATATAGGATTTTAAGGCATTATATCAAAATTTGACGGAAAATTTGCCTTCGAAAATTGCATGACTGATTTTGAAAAACGGTTAATTTTATTAGCTGGCTGAATTATTTAGGGATGTTGATGAGGTTTGGGGATAGGAAAAGCGCTAGTTTGAGCGGTTTGGTCTTTGTTAGATACTGCGTTATTATCGGTAATCATATTGCCGAATTTGAAAACTGACGTAGATTTTCTAGGGGCGTTCGTAGGTTAATCGGAATTTAAAACGATCACAGACAAGGTTGGCTTAGAAGAAGAACGACTTGACGAGGCTACAATGTCACTCGAATCACAAGAGTTCGGTGAATGGGGGAAGTATCAGGGGAAACTGACATTGATCCAGAGGGATGTGGGCTTACCTGAGCCGGAGGGCCGGCCTCAGAGCCAACTTTTGGTTTTGTTGAACCGGAGCCAGTGTTCTCATTTTCTACTTTAGATAAAACTCGACGCTCTAGTGGCGTTTTATCCCTGCATACGTAAAGTTTATTATCATTTAAATAGTTGGTTCGCCGCTCATGCTGAGAGAATTTAAGGTCTACTTCTATCGCCGAAAATGTTTTACGAGAATCGGCGGTTTTTTACTTCAGAATGAGAGTCTTTTAGCTTCTGCAACTTTAAAATGAAAGCCACAAGAGTAAAGAAACTGAACAGCAACGTCTATAGGTTGTTTATCTTTTGAAGAATTTTTCAAAATAAAAATAAAATTCACTTTTTGCCGATCACGGGTCTCAGTAGACACAATATTGACGAATGGCTCTAGTTTCTCACATTGATGAGAAGTGAGCGTAGATACCTTTCCATCAAAGATGGCACCAAGGACCGTAAACAGACAAGTATATTGGTTGTTAAGCTTACTAAAGTTGTCTAAAGCATCAAGATCAAGTTTCTTCATGCTTAAGATGGGTTTATCGTAAGGAGGATTGTAAATCCGGGTGAATTTAAGTCTCAGTTGTGGATTGGGTATCACATTGAATAGAAAGTGAGTGATAGGATATGTTCGAAGCAAAGTTATGCACAAAATTACGACAGAAAATTTGAATTACCGAAGACGATGCGCAGGATGAAAAGTATCTCTAATAGTATATCGAGTAATACAAACTATTTCTTGCTGGAAATTGATATAGTACCAAATTTTTAGATATTATTCAGTATTTACGCAATAGATTACGTGCTTTTACTAGAATGAGGCTATGTCGGTGAAACACTATGAAAATGTATATTTTGACCTATCGGTAAAAAAGACAACTACCGGTATGTGCAGATGCTAAAGGGTTAGATATACAAATAAATAACAACAATTAAGCTAGTATCTTCAGCGAATAACGATTAAATGTGCTAAAAAATATCTATTTCACTTAGCTTTGAAAGATAAGTTGCGCGCCTTGAACTTGAGCTTGATAATCTTGGATAAGTATATACATGTATATTTTAAGGGTATTAGGCAAGAAATGCCCTTGAGGACCCCATTAATGTAACGCAAACAAGGTTATTCTTACAAATAATGTGCAGTCGGGGGGCGCACATATGATATCATAACAGAATTTCGAGTGAATTTTCACGGAAAAGAATGAAAACGGTCTAAAGCCAGAAAAATTGTTCACAGTGCTGGCAGTAGGAAATCGTGTTGTAAAAGTCGCCTTTTGTAAAATAAAATCACATCAAGTCTTCTTTTAAATTCCGCAATTGTGTCAGCGGAAACCGTCTCGCTTGGTAGCAAGTTCCAAGGCCGGACCACGCGTTGACTGAAGAAATATTGTCGGAGGTCTAATCGGGTGCGTTCGTTTGGAACCTTGTAAGGATGGCCGCGCAGGTGAGGAGTGTGGCTAATTGGAAGAAATCCTCCAATTTTAGGGAGGAAATGTGGCCCCGGATTATCCGGAATGTCCAGAGCAGGCTGCACTGAACGTTCCTGTAAGACAAAGGAAAAGGTCAAGTTTTATCAATCTTTCCTGATATGGTAAGTCCCTGAGACCGTCGACCATCCCTGTCGCATTGCGTTACACTTTTTCAAGAAGCTCCACATCTTTCTTCAACCACGGTGTCCAAACATGCATTCCGTATTCAAGATGTGGTCTCACAAAGGTGCTAAATATTTTTCCGAAGAGTTCAGGTGGAAAGATTGTGAACGCTCGTCTGATACAGTGCAGGGTACTAGTTTTCTTCTGGAGGGACGTTTTACAGTGCTCTGTTTGCATCAAGTTCGCGGTTGTCCATATACCCAGATCTTTGTGTGTCTCAACCTCATTTAATGTGGTACCATTGATAAAATAACTGTGTTTCGGTGGCACTTTTCGCCCCGGGCTTTTGTGTAGAACAAGACACTTGGATACATTTAAGTTAAGAAGCCACGTGGACGACCAGATAACCAGTTTATCGATGTTCGACTGTAGTCTCTTTGCGTTGTCGGCGCACCTAATTTCAGCCCATATTTTTATGTCATCCGCAAACATGACAGCTGCGCAATCAAGCTCATTGAGACAGTCGTTTACGTAAATCAGGAATAGCAGCGGACCCAACACTGAGCCTTGTGGTACACCAATCTCGACCATTGTCTCTTCTGAGGTTAAGTTTCCGACAACGACCCTCTGTTCTCTGAGAGACAAGAAACTACTGATCCATTAATACATTTTTCCTTGGATTCCCACGTCCCAAATCTTTTGCAGAAGAAGCCTGTGTGGTACACTATTAACGGCCTTTTTGCAGTCGAAGAATATAACATCAATTGGATAGCCTTTATCAGCGGCCTTTGTCCACTTCTCCTGTGAGTATAGTCTTGGATAGTCTTGGATAACAAAGAACAGGTGAACTTGTTCCTGTCCCGGAAGACAGCTCTTCGTCATTCACATAAAACGGTGGTTTTTTAGCCGGACTTCTCTCCAGCAGAATGTCGGAAACGCCGAAAATTGGTGACGGAACTATTGGCGAGAGTGAGAGAGAGAGCTAGAGAGAGCAATCTGGCTATCTTCAGGGACAAAATAATACAGAAAAATACTCTAGCGCTGTGGAAGCAGTCAGTTCTGATGACGACTGCGGACCAGTAGTACTGGCAAACTCACACTTAAACGCATTGGACGCTGCAGAGTCTCGCCGGATGCAATTTCTATATACTACCACCCAGAGTTTATTCTCGAAGTTTGATGAACTTCGAATGCAGGTAGCCGATGGGTCCCCTGATGTTAAAGCAATTACAGAATCCTGGCTGTCACAGAGCATCAGTGATTCAGAAGTGGTGCTATGCGGATACCAACTATTCAGACGAAACTAAGTTGAACGCCAGGGTGGAAGGTTGATATGTATGAAAAGAACGAATTAAGTGTGTGCGAGAAGTATTGCTTGATTGCAGGCGATTTTAACCTTCCTGACGTGCAATGGTTTCCACCATCCGGTCTTTCACAGTTCGAGAACTTACTTGAGGCAATAGATATCGGCATTTGGGATCAGGTAGTCGATTTTCCCACTCGAGGAGCAAACATACTTGACCGAATTTTTGTAAGGCATGCGAACCACTTTAAGTGTCATCCTTAGACGTACTTGGGAGTTCAGACCATCTTACAGTTGTTATTGAACTAGAACTGAAGGCGGATCAAACATTTTTCCAAAAATATAATCTTTATCATGACTTCTGATCAGCAAACACGGCGGACCTACTGGCACATCTAAACGCTCTCGAGTGGTCTGAATTTTTCCAATCTTTGGAAGTAAATGTTTGTACCGATGCACTGTACAAAGTGTTGGATCCACTCATCCTCCACTTTATCCCCCGTACGAAAGTAATACAAGTCAAGGATGAAGTGTACCTTCCTCTGTCTTTCCATCGTATGCTGCGTAAACTCTCTCGTCGTTTGCATCAGAAAAACGACCCTTCCGTTCTGCCCTTGATCACACTGATCTTTGAGCAGGCTAAGAAGCTCTCGGAAGAAAAGCAGATAGCCTATGAGGCCCACTTTGCTGAAAATCCAGCCTTAAATGTTGCGAAACTCTTTACGTGTACAGTAAAAGCGCAGAGGAAAACGCAACACCCCACACTTCAAGATGCTTGAGAAACCCCATAGCTGACGCTTAGTTGACCGCCGATAGCTTCAATGCGTTCCTATCCAAAACGTTTAGTGAAAGCTCGTTCGCTGCACCTCCGGTTATCCAGGCTTGGACGGGTGCCATACTCGAAACCATAAGTTTTACCCTCTGGGATGTGACTGCAGCCATTCGTCGTTATCGTCAATCTTATAGTCCAGGACCAGATGGCGTCCGAGTTAGCCCTCTAAAAGCTGAAGCGAATGATATCTTTCCATCTATTCTTTGTAGGTTATTTAATCTTGCTCTTGAGAGCGAAACCTTTCCTTCGTTGTGGAAGGAATCGCACATAATGCCTATTCGCAAATATGGCCGATCGACGTCATTCGACAACTTTAGGCTAATAAATACACTTCCCGCAGCCTCGAAGATCTTGGAGACCTTAATCAAAGAAAAGGTGATGCGTCACTTGACAGAGAACAACCTGCTCAATACAGCTCAACATGGCTTTATCGAGAAGCGATCTTGTGACACCTGTCAGCTCTCTTTCTTTGATTATGTGCTGCAATCTAGAGACAGCGGTTTTGCCTCTTATAGCGTCTATGTTGATTTTACTAAGGCCTTTGATCGGGTCGATCATAACCTCCTCCTTCTGAAACTGGCCTCCTTCGGCATAAGTAGCAAGCCTCTGAACTTCATATCTTCCTTTTTGGATGCTCAAACACAACGAGTAAAAATTTCCAATGTTATCTCCAACCCCACGCATGTGAGGAGTGGAGTTATACAGGGTAGTGTACTGGGTCCGCTCCTATTTTGCCTGTTTGTCAACGACGTGTCAGATTGTTTTCAGTATGGCAGACCCTTCATGTACGCTGATGATTTAAAAGTCGCTTATCGATATAAACAGGCAGATCGCAACATCGTGCTCGAGCTGATAAAAAAGGATCTTCAGGCCTTCGCCCAGTGGTGTTGCGCATGGCGCCTCACCCTTTCATGGCACAAATGTTCCGTTATAGCTGTTGGCGACGATCATCAACCGGAATTAAGCATTGACGGCCACGAATTAAATGTCCCAGGAGTTATCAAGGATTTGGGCAAATCTTAATCTAATAGTCTCAATTTGTCAGAGCACTGTGCCCTGATAGTCTCGAAAGCACGCCGAACCACCGGATTTATCCTTAGAAATTTTAAGACTATCAAGGTTAGAACTAGCCTTTATAATATGTACGTGAGACCTAGTCTTGAATACTGCTTGCCTCTATTCAGTCTTCTGCGCACAAGTGAACGGAAGAAAATAGAATCGGTGCAGCACTTCTTCACTAGAAGAGTTTTCACTACAGAACACCGTAACTTAACCTACCAACAAAGGTGCGAACTTATAAAGATGGATCCCCTATGGCTTCGTCGATTGCAGAAGGGTCTTTTTTTACTGTTTAAACTTTTGAATGGTCAAACCTTTAATCCCCTTAGTACAATAAGGCAGCTTGAGCACTCTCGACGCGCCAGTCATCAAGACGGTTTTTTATTTCTTCCTATGGCACTTACAGTTAAGTACCGGCAATTCTTTTCAGTAAATGCCATATCAATCTGGAATAAGCTGCCCAAAAGTATTAAAACCCAGCAAAACTACCCTATGTTTACGAGAGCTAAAAACTACTTTTTTACATTCAGGACAACTTTCACGAATTTCGGGTGCTGACTCGGTGGAATCTCTCTTTCACTTTGATGGCGTTCGTGGACTTTGAACCCCGTCAGGCTTCATGCTGAAGATAATGCTGCTGAAGCAGCAGCCCGCAGTCTGCTAACCCTTCAGCCGATAGCGCGCAACTTTTGCCGACAACCATTGAAGGAAGACTGAGAACACTGTGTTCTTGTGCCGACCCTCTCCGTCTGGAACTAATGTTTTTAAACGATATGAAACAGTTCTCCTGCTGATGAGTCAACTCAGCTTACAACTGTAAATTTATTCCGTTTGTATCATACCTTTGAAGGCAGGTTTTTTTCACTTGAAACAAACTCCCTATCTCGCCCAGTATTGACAAAACAAAAAACCTGAAACAAAACCAATACTGGCCGCAACATAAGGAGTTTGTTTTATGTTTTTTCAGGTCTTCGAGGTGTTGGAAGGCGCCCAAGAGGTGCATTACCAACTCTTTACAATTGCCTGTAAACTGGCATAATAAACATATTATATTATTATTATTATTATACCCAGATCTTGGTGTGTCTCAATCTCGTTTAATGTGGTATCATTGATAAAATAACTGTGTTTCGGTGGCACTTTTCGCCCCGGGCTTATGTGTAGAACAAGACACTTGGATAGATTTAAGTTAAGAAGCCACGTGGACGACCAGATAACCAGTTTATCGATGTTCGACTGTAGTCTCTTTGCGTTGTCGGCGCACCTAATTTCAGCCCATATTTTTATGTCATCCGCAAACATGACAGCTGCGCAATCAAGCTCATTGAGACAGTCGTTTACGTAAATCAGGAATAGCAGCGGACCCAACACTGAGCCTTGTGGTACACCAATCTCGACCATTGTCTCTTCTGAGGTTAAGTTTCCGACAACGACCCTCTGTTCTCTGAGAGACAAGAAACTACTGATCCATTAATACATTTTTCCTTGGATTCCCACGTCCCAAATCTTCTGCAGAAGAAGCCTGTGTGGTACAGTATTAAAGACCTTTTTGCAGTCGAAGAATATAACATCAATTGGACAGCCTTTATCAGCGGCCTTTGTCCACTTCTCCTGTGAGTATAGTCTTGGATAGTCTTGGATAACAAAGAACAGGTGAACTTGTTCCTAACCCGGAAGACAGCTCTTCGTCATTCTTATAAAACGGTGGTTTTTCAGCCGGACTTCTCTCCAGCAGAATGTCTGAAACTTCGAAAATTGGTGACGGAACTACTGGAGAGAGTGAGAGAGAGCTGGAGAGAGCAATCTGGCTATCTTCAGGGACAAAATAATACAGAAAAATACTCTAGCGCTGTGGAAGCAGTCAGTTCTGATGACGACTGCTGTCCAGTAGTACTGGCAAACTCACACTTAAACGCATTGGACGCTGCAGAGTCTCGCCGGATGCAATTTCTATATACTACCACCCACAGTTTATTCTCGAAGTTTGATGAACTTCGAATGCAGGTAGCCGATAGGTCCCCTGATGTTATAGCAATTACAGAATCCTGGCTGTCACAGAGCATCAGTGATTCAGAAGTGGTGCTATGCGGATACCAACTATTCAGACGAAACTAAGTTGAACGCCAGGGTGGAAGGTTGATATGTATGAAAAGAACGAATTAAGTGTGTGCGAGAAGTATTGCTTGATTGCAGGCGATTTTAACCTTCCTGACGTGCAATGGTTTCCACCATCCGGTCTTTCACAGTTCGAGAACTTACTTGAGGCAATAGATATCGGCATTTGGGATCAGGTAGTCGATTTTCCCACTCGAGGAGCAAACATACTTGACCGAATTTTTGTAGGGCATGCGAACCACTTTAAGTGTCATCCTTAGACGTACTTGGGAGTTCAGACCATCTTACAGTTGTAATTGAACTAGAACTGAAGGCGGATCAAACATTTTTCCAAAAATATAGTCTTTATCATGACTTCTGATCAGCAAACACGGCGGACCTACTGGCACATCTAAACGCTCTCGAGTGGTCTGAATTTTTCCAATCTTTGGAAGTAAATGTTTGTACCGATGCACTGTACAAAGTGTTGGATCCACTCATCCTCCACTTTATCCCCCGTACGAAAGTAATACAAGTCAAGGATGAAGTGTACCTTCCTCTGTCTTTCCATCGTATGCTGCGTAAACTCTCTCGTCGTTTGCATCAGAAAAACGACCCTTCCGTTCTGCCCTTGATCACACTGATCTTTGAGCAGGCTAAGAAGCTCTCGGAAGAAAAGCAGATAGCCTATGAGGCCCACTTTGCTGAAAATCCAGCCTTAAATGTTGCGAAACTCTTTACGTGTACAGTAAAAGCGCAGAGGAAAACGCAACACCCCACACTTCAAGATGCTTGAGAAACCCCATAGCTGACGCTTAGTTGACCGCCGATAGCTTCAATGCGTTCCTATCCAAAACGTTTAGTGAAAGCTCGTTCGCTGCACCTCCGGTTATCCAGGCTTGGACGCGTGCCATACTCGAAACCATAAGTTTTACCCTCTGGGATGTGACTGCAGCCATTCGTCGTTATCGTCAATCTTATAGTCCAGGACCAGATGGCGTCCGAGTTAGCCCTCTAAAAGCTGAAGCGAATGATATCTTTCCATCTATTCTTTGTAGGTTATTTAATCTTGCTCTTGAGAGCGAAACCTTTCCTTCGTTGTGGAAGGAATCGCACATAATGCCTATTCGCAAATATGGCCGATCGACGTCATTCGACAACTTTAGGCTAATAAATACACTTCCCGCAGCCTCGAAGATCTTGGAGACCTTAATCAAAGAAAAGGTGATGCGTCACTTGACAGAGAACAACCTGCTCAATACAGCTCAACATGGCTTTATCGAGAAGCGATCTTGTGACACCTGTCAGCTCTCTTTCTTTGATTATGTGCTGCAATCTAGAGACAGCGGTTTTGCCTCTTATAGCGTCTATGTTGATTTTACTAAGGCCTTTGATCGGGTCGATCATAACCTCCTCCTTCTGAAACTGGCCTCCTTCGGCATAAGTAGCAAGCCTCTGAACTTCATATCTTCCTTTTTGGATGCTCAAACACAACGAGTAAAAATTTCCAATGTTATCTCCAACCCCACGCATGTGAGGAGTGGAGTTATACAGGGTAGTGTACTGGGTCCGCTCCTATTTTGCCTGTTTGTCAACGACGTGTCAGATTGTTTTCAGTATGGCAGACCCTTCATGTACGCTGATGATTTAAAAGTCGCTTATCGATATAAACAGGCAGATCGCAACATCGTGCTCGAGCTGATAAAAAAGGATCTTCAGGCCTTCGCCCAGTGGTGTTGCGCATGGCGCCTCACCTTTTCATGGCACAAATGTTCCGTTATGGCTGTTGGCGACGATCATTAACCGGAATTAAGCATTGACGGCCACGAATTAAATGTCCCAGGAGTTATCAAGGATTTGGGCAAATCTTACTCTAAAAGTCTCAATTTGTCAGAGCACTGTGCCCTGATAGTCTCGAAAGCACGCCGAACCACCGGATTTATCCTTAGAAATTTTAAGACTATCAAGGTTAGAACTAGCCTTTATAATATGTACGTGAGACCTAGTCTTGAATACTGCTCGCCTCTATTCAGTCTTCTGCGCACAAGTGAACGGAAGAAAATAGAATCGGTGCAGCACTTCTTCACTAGAAGAGTTTTCACTACAGAACACCGTAACTTAACCTACCAACAAAGGTGCGAACTTATAAAGCTGGATCCCCTATGGCTTCGTCGATTGCAGAAGGGTCGTTTTTTATTGTTTAAACTTTTGAATGGTCAAACCTTTAATCCCCTTAGTACAATAAGGCAGCTTGAGCACTCTCGACGCGCCAGTCATCGAGACATATTTTTACTTCTTCCTATGGCTCGTACAGTTAAGAACCGGCAATTCTTTTCAGTAAATGACATATAAATCTGTAATAGGCTGCTCAAAAGTATTAAAACCTAGCAAAACTACCCTATGTTTACGAGAGCTAAAAACTACTTTTTTACATTCAGGACAACTTTCACGAATTTCGGGTGCTGACTCGGTGGAATCTCTCTTTCACTCTGATGGCGTTCGTGGACTTTGAACCCCGTCAGGCTTCATGCTGAAGATAATGCTGCTGAAGCAGCAGCCCGCAGTCTGCTAACCCTTCAGCCGATAGCGCGCAACTTTTGCCGACAACCATTGAAGGAAGACTGAGAACACTGTGTTCTTGTGCCAACCCTCTCCGTCTGGAACTAACGTTTTTAAACGATATGAAACAGTTCTCCTGCTGATGAGTCAACTCAGCTTACAACTGTACATTTATTCCGTTTGTATCATACCTTTGAAGGCAGGTTTTTTTCACTTGAAACAAACTCCCTATCTCGCCCAGTATTGACAAAACATAAAACCTGAAACAAAACAATTGCCTGTAAACTGGCATAATAAACATATTATTATAAAAAAATGGTATAATACCGTACTTTTGCTGCTGAAGCTGCGGCCCGCAATCGGCTAAACCTTCAGCCGATAGCGCGCAACTTTTGCCGACAACCATTGAAGGAAGACTAAGACCAGAGTATTCTTGTGCTCACGCTCTCCGTCCCGAACTTATTTCCCTTAAGAATATGCATTTTTTCTCCTGCTGAGGTGACAAATCAGTTTATGACTGTACATGTATTCCGTTTGTATCGTACCTTCGAATTCAGGTGTTTTACTTGAAACAAGCTCCCAATCTCGCCCAGTATTGACAAACCAAAAAGCGGAAAAAACCAACACTGGCTGTAAAAAAGGGGTTTGTTCTAGGTTTTCTCCTGTCTTCGAGGTTAAGCAAGGCAGCCAAAAGGTGCTCTACCAACGCTTTAAAATTGTCTGTAAATTGGTATCATATACACATATGTATAAGCTGATAACTTCGGAAAACAGGGCAATACCGCAATGGAAATTATTGACGCGTTGAGTGGCTCATACAGAGAAGGGCTAAAAATGAAGCCTTGGGCAACATCAATCTCGAACTCAACTTGTGCTGACTGCTGATTACCGATATGGGCAATTTGCAAGCGGTCGATTAAAAGACTTCAAGTCAATATCAAAGGATTCCCTTGAATGCCTGTTCGGTTGAGTTCTTGCAGAGGTCGCTGATGTGGTTCATTGCGAATTCTAATTTAAACATTGATGCAAACTAACATCTCAATCTTTATAAAAAATTATTGCATAGGAAAAGAACTTTTTCTTCAAATATACTAAAATATATATTGCTTTCTCTTATAAGTTAACAGTAGTATAAATTTTAAGCAGGTTTTAGCAAAATTTCAATATCAACTAGATGAAATAAACGACTAACAAAAGGCCAAGTTTCTTCTGCCAGTACACTTGAATGACGATGGTGCTTCGCAATCAGTTTCCAACTGCCTCGACCCACGTCAGACATCTGCAACGTCCCATCTATTTATCGAAATCCTGCCGATGGACAAAGATTCTAATCTCCGTATCGAGCAGACCCATGCATACGGAAGATGCGACGTCCTCAGATGAGTACTTGACCGCGGCCAAATCCACCGCAGTAAAAGGACATGGCAGTTTTCCAGACCCAAAGTATTCTTACTATGATACAGGAACACGCATAATGTATGGCTATTTTATGTCATTTTTCTTAGAAATGTACATTAGAAGTCAGGGTTTGGGCACTTAAAACAAACTCCTTATTTCGCGCACTATTGACCAAGCAAAAGAACAAAACAAAGCCAATAGTGACTGTGGCTTTGTTTAGGTTTTTTCCTGCCTTCCGTGGTTTTTACGGCGCCGAAGGTGTGCGTTACAAATAAACCTTATTATTATCATACATGGTACGTTTCCTTTCATCGTTCTACCCAGTAGAGCGGATCTTTCAGTTTTAACTTTCCACTATGGAAGCAATGTCGATATCGTATTGTATGTAATCCTACGCTTAGAAACGCATAAGCTTTTGCTTAATTAGTTTGCCATAATTTTTAGCAGATGAAATTGAGATGATTAGTCTGCAGTTATTTAGCTGTCTTGCCGCAATGTTTAAATGGCCATACTATCCATCCAAATTTTTAATAGGCAGCCAATCAGAGGGCATTAAATAAGTTGACAGGCGCCTTTAATGCTGTAGTCAGTCACATTGGGTTTGATGATGCTATTCGTGCTTGCCTTATGCTATCCCTTACATGCCAGGAGTATTTTACACACTTTTCTGTATCATATCATGTAAGTTCTGTGGATTAGACAATGAAACCGATATATTACTTAACTGAATTTGCTTAATTTGAAGTTGTTGTTTCCATTCGGTAGCTGACGTCCATCATAATGCTGAGCTGTAACTCTGTGGCTTTTACAAGCTGAACAAGGTTGAAATTCTCCATGCCCATATTGAGTGAAAATCCTGTCTTACTGACCCACGATTGTTCCTCTCCTCCGAAAGCTGTCCTCTACCTCTGCGCCGCGTGCCCGTTAACCTCTTTCTCTCACTCAAATGCACACGCATGTCCTAAAACAGCTATCAAAAGTGGCACTTGAGTGCGTCAGCTTTCCCCTCTCGGCCCTTTACAGGAAAGTTGACTAGAACTAGTAGCAGTCATGATTGGCTGAGCTGAACACCACTTGAACCCGTTTCCCTTCGCGGGCAATAGTGCCACGACTGCTCCCATTGACGATAAAATACGGCACCTCTCCCACTCATGGCCAACACCGGATGCTGCCTTTTGAGCAGCAGGTTGTGTCTTGCTGATCTGGGAACCATTGACTTACTTGTCAGCGCACACTCGCATCACCCGTCTCCCCGCCAGCGCAGCGCATGTCTGCCAGTTAAACACAAATCACTTGAACGCCCCCTCCATTGTGGACACATTGTATTTTCTCTGTTCACGGAATCCCCTATTTCATGCTGGTGTTTCAGACCAATAGAATGCCACATGAACTAAGTTCTTAAGTCACACAAAACAAGCAGTAACTCTTCTTCGATTCACGCACACGCACTCTCAAGACCGATTTTGCCCTGCGTGGCGTTGATGAATGTAAATCGTTCCCTTGGCTAGAATCTGGCAATTAGGCTGGCTTCCTTTGTTTTTCTACTCCATGTATCCGATGTTGAGGTTTGTACTTCGTTTATCCTTTACTGTTTGTTTTGTAGTACCGTTCTACATTGATAGTTATTAACATTGGGCGTTGACGTACGTGTTACTGTTGGATGCAGAATCGGAGGAGGAAAGAAACCCAAAACACCCGCACGCAGACCGCATGGTCAAAGGACAACCCGGTGTCTTACACAATCACCAGGTGAAGGCGAAATAGCTGAAAAGTTCGTATTCCCATCTGCTCTGCTTATTGATAATTTCTCAGCTAATAACACAGTAATAGTATAGGATATATCAATGTTAGTTGATTCTCGAACACAAAGCTCTCCTTTTGGACAGGGAACGCTCCGTAAACCTCGGAGTGAGTGAGATACTACAGTAAATCAATAGTAAGACTGAAGACTGCAAATGGCGCCATGCGACATAAGGGCATGGTGGAACTTGGACTATTATTTAATAACCTTTCATTCGCCCTTCAGATCATGTATAAACTCCGAAAACATAAACCCAGATTTACACTCCTAGTCGAGATCGAGGGTTGACTTTGATGTGATTCACCTCTGACTAATACTAACAGTATAGAACGAGCCAGTATAACTAACAGTCAGCTACGTGCCAGTCGGGAGTAGTAAAAATATCAGTAGCAGAAGTCGCAGTAACAGGAGCACGTTATTTACTATCGGACTATTTCTTTCATAAGTTGCCAGATGATATATAATATATTTATTTCCGGAATTAATTTTGTATTTTTCAGTTTATTTCAGTAAATTTGTTAAGGGTAATAGGCCATGCCTTTGAAAACCTGTTGATTACATTTACACATGTACATGCACATAAAAATACCACATCAAACATAGTATTGGCAAACATTATGTAGCATTGTGTTGACAAATAAGTTTGGAAGTTAGACGTCAGTCTTCGAGGGACAAGAGGGGAGGCATGTAAATATCCGAGCGCTTTTTGTACAACTGAAGGAAATTGGCCTCCATGACTGACTGCGGGAGATCGTTCCACTGTTAAAGGGCCCGTTGCGTAAAGAATTCAGAGCGGAGGTTGAGTTTGTGTATCTTCGGCGCAGATTCATTGTGTGCCCACGGAGATGAGGTGAGAGGTGCCACTGAAACATGTCATCAAATCGCAATCCTTTCTCAAGACTGTGTATTATCTTTTAAACTTAGATAAGATTTCTTTTTTGCCTGTTATGCAGAGTGAATTAATAAAGGCATACCAGTCTATCTTAATAAGAGTGGTACTTTAGAACTCTTACTAGCCTGGTTGCCCGACGTTGCACTTTCTCGAGACTTGTTGTGTCTTTTGTTAGCCTTGGCCGCCGTGCCTATTTGCCATATTTTACTTGTGGTCAAACGAATGAACTGTACACTTTGTTATAGATATTTTCGTCAAAAGCTAGAAACGCCCTTTTGACAGCTTGTAGCATCCCCGTGGCTTTATTAACAGCGTCGGTTCATTGTAACGAGGGATTTAGATTTCTCTGTATCCAAATGCCGAGGTCTTTCTGTGAAGATTCGACGGAAATTGGATTGTTTTCAGGTAAAATGTCCTCATGCTGTGGAGAGTGGGATTTTTCGTTGGATGCAGGTGAAGGATGGCGCACTTTTGTAAATTGAAATCAAGGAGCCATCTTTCGGACCACGTCTGCAGTTGCAAAGATTATTTTACCCATTTTCTCGTTTGCTCGGGCGCTTTATGACCTGCCAGAGCTTAATGTCATCTGCGAACATGACTTTACCACAGTCCAGTTCTTAAAAAGCTGTCACTTACATAGAGAATGAAGAGTAGAGGACCAATAACGGAGCCTTGAGAAACCCCACTAACTACGTCAGCCCAGTCCAATTTATCCTCCCCGATGAAAACGCGTTGTTTTCGACCGACCACAAGTGCCCTGATCCTGTGAAAAATTTTCCCTTTAATGCCAAGAACGCTCACTATGTAAAAGGCGTTGATCGGGCTCTCAAGTACTTCACGGAAATCAATGTTCACTTCTTTCACTTTGAAACCCGCTTCTGAAGCATTTGTCCAGCCTTCAAGTGAAGCCAGCAAATTTGAATGACAGGAGCGCCCCCGGCGAAAGCCATGCTGGAAATGTTGAACGATGCCATTTTCATCGCAACATCTTAGTGTGGTCTGTTTGACAAGGACCTCCATCATTTTGCAGCAAAGGCAAGTCAAGCTTATAGGCCTTAAGCTGTTTGCAGCCATCTTGGTACTTGCCTTACATGACGGTACGATGTTGGTCGTCTTCCACTGCAAAGGCAAGTCCCCTGTTCTCATAGAAAGCTCAAACAGAGATGAAAGAGGTACCGATAGCTTGGTCGCGAGTTCTTTGAGTATCAGTCCAGGGATTCTATCCGGTCCAGGAGATTTGTATGATTTGATGTGACTGAGGATATGCCTTACGTCTGCGACAGAAATGGTAGCAGTTTCAATGACGGCTGTATCTTCGCTCACTACTAGTCTCGGATTGTCGTCGGGGGATTCCATCATAAACGCTGATCTGAAAAACTCTGACAGTAATTCGACTTTCCGTGGTCCCTCCGTTAAGACGTTCCCAAAATTAGCCTTTAGGGTTGCAATGTCGTTCCGGTGCTTCCTTTGACTGCGGATGTATCCATTAAATTTCTTTGGACATATTGTGTCTTGTGTTGTTTGTTGACGCTCAAAGGCAGTTTTAGCAATTCGTATTTCCTTCTGGCATATATTTTGTTGCGCTTTATATTCGGCAAGTGATGTTGGATCTTGAAGATTCACGAACTTTTCCCATTGCCTTTGTTTCTTCTTTATGGTCCTCTTATCGTCCGGTTGGCCAATGGAGGTCAGGCATGTGGTCTCATTACTTTCATTGGGCAACGGACTTCAATTAAGCGCGCTACAGTCCCTTGGATATGCTGCCTCAATTCATTGGTATCGTTCGTATTAGGTAACCAGTTTTCTGCTGAAGCTGAAAGATCATTTTACTATTTCAGTATCTGTGCACCTAAGAATCGCAGAGATTTTCGAATAAGCGTCTAAGATTTGGCTTGCACGTGACAAATAGAGGGAATCCTGCGCACTCAGCGAGTTGAATTCTGCAAAATCTATTGCCAAGCTGCTCCGTCGTCGGTCCTCCATTAAACTAGGTCACGAAATCCCCCTTTTACTGAATGTAGATAACACATTTGTGCTAAATGAGTCTAACAAGGCTGAACTGTTCAATGCATTGTTTGCAAAACACCTTACGACGGAATCTGTACCAGTCCCATCGTTTCAGCCATGCTCAGTCAATACTATCAGTACCATAGATTTCTACATAGAAGAAATTCGTAAGCCCATTTTCCGCCTGAAAACTCGCACTCCTCGGGAACAGACGTGATTCCAAACTCACTTATCAAGAGAGTGTTGAGCTTCCCCCGATGTCTAAGTCATCTTTTCTCAGCTTACCTTCTAAACTGTTACTTTCCTGATTCATGGAAGACATCTATTATTCTTCCAGTCTTCAAGTCAGGATCTCGTTTGGACGTAAATAACTACCGGGCGTTCAAAACACCCCGGCCCTAACCAAACTTCTGGAAAAGATAATTTAAATCAAATTCTCGATTTTTGTATAGAAAATAAACTATTGAGTGCATCAAAGCATGGACTTCTACCTGAAAGATAATGCGAAACCTGTCACTTGGCATTTCTTAACCTCGTTACTTCACTTCGTAATGAGCAGCAATCAGTCCTTGTGATTTACTTTGACCTTAGTAAAGCTTTCGAAAAGGTGCCGCCCAGGCGCCTTCTAGTGAAACTAGAAGCCCTAGGCATCAGGCCTCCTCTCCTCGATTTCATTGCTTCCTACCTGTCTAACCGCAGCCAGAAGGTCTTAGTAGGCAATAGCTACTCGATGCCTCAGCCGATCACGAGTAGCGTTTTTCAAGGGGCGGTTTTAGGTCCCTACCTTTCAATAAATAAATAAACAAATTTTATATTGTATGCCCGGAGGGCCTCGTCATTCCTTACATGAATGAAATTTCAACAGTGCTAAACAACTCGGAAAATTTCATTTACGCTGATGACCTTAGGTGTATTTGCTCATTTTCCATGGACATGGCCAGTAGTTGCGTTGATCAAGTTAAAGCAGACTTGCGATCCCTCTCAAGTTGGAGCGTCACATGGCAGATAGAGTTTTCTCCATTCAAATGTAGTTTCATGTGTTTTGGTCCCGCAAAGCTTCTTAGACCCACTATCTTCCAAAACGGTCCACATTGGAACGATCTACGATAAAGGATTTAGGTCAAACTTCCACAAATCAGTTTGCATGATCGCCTCCTGCAGATCGAATTTCCGCCAAGGCCGCACAGATATGTGGGTTTATATTGCATAATTTTTCATTCCAGATATAAGGTTAAATCTATGCCGCATGTTTGTTCTCCCTATGCTAGAATACTTCTGTCCCCTTTTTGGTCTTATGAACATGAATGACCGTAGTAAGATTGAAAAGGTTCAGCGAGTTTTCACCTGCAAAATATTTTATCTTTCTGGGTCAAGTATTTCTTATACAGATAGATGTCGGTTGGCAGACATTACATTTTGATGGGTAAGAAGGCTCGAAGCTGGTATATGCTTTCAGGTTCGCGGTAACAATAGTTCTTATCTCCCACAAATTATCGCTCTTACTTTGGTTAACTGAAATTTTGTCCACTCGTAACTCCTCTACGATAATTTTACCACCCCTTAGCCCCACATTTAACCATTCTCATTTTTTTACTTCCAAGCATGCTTTTATTTAGAACAATCTTCCACTCGAAATTAGGTTATCTACTGCATTATCGATTTTCAAAGGCAACTTACGTAAGCCTTTAAATTCGGAGGAAATAAAGTCGCTTATGTCTGTTTCCTTTCCAAACACGCAATATTTAGATTTCGAAAAGGGTCCTCCTGGCATTTGAAGCTGTTACCAGGATACGGTGTCCTTCGGAGTTATTGCTTGGCCGCCAACTTAAAGGTGGACTCTGGAGTCTGGTGGGTCACATCAGGGTGATGTTGCCTTGAATTCCACTGCCCTCTTCTGTTGCTCCGGATGGCCCCTTCATAACTCACCGCTATATTATTTTTCCCATGACAATTAGCGTCCCGAACACTCCACAAGAGGATCCCATCTAAATTTTCCATGGTTCCTCTTATGGCAGTTTTTCTCCTACATTTTTTGGAAATCGGTAGCTCGCTGAACTCATCCACTGATGTAAGAGTTTTTTTTACTGCCCAGCTAATTATTTTATAGGAGTTCGTTTATCATCTGAAATATTTTTTATTTTTTCTTATTTTCACGATAGCACTAAGTTTTTAATAAAAGGGCCCCTTGGGCCTTAAATATACAATTTATTTATTTATTTATTGTTCGTCTCATTGCTTCAAAGTTGGTTTTTCAAAAATATCTGCGCCTCTTTATTTGCGATTTTGGAGACAAGAGAGAACACACGCAGATAAATGCAACGTGGTCACTTAACTTAAGTGGCGGTTTTGAGTTCACTTCCCTTATGACCCCCTTTTCTTTACTAAAAACGAGATCTAGACAATTTGATCATTGGCGCTCTCGCAGCCGCGTTGTGAAGTCTATGGTTCGACTGAGATATTTGTCCAAAGAAAACTCCGGAACTCATCCAGTCGATGCCAGGAGCGTTGAAGTAACCCAGGAGCTATAGATTGTCCTGTTTACAGATAACTCTCAGTGAACACCGCAGTTCCACGTCGTCACTTTCGCTGGAACCGGGAGGCTGATAAGCAAGGCATAGATTGAGTGCCAGTTGTTGCTTAATCTTAATCTCGCACGAAATTATTTCATATCGTCGTAGGGCTACAACAGCGATCAACCTCTGAAAATAAAAAATTTGATTGGCTACATAAAGTGCCACGCCTCCACCCCTACGTTGAGATCTAACGCAGCGGAACAGTTGATAGCCTTTGATGCTGACTTCGCTGATCCCTATTGCTTTGATCAGCCAAGTCTCTGTCCAGGCAGTAATATGCGGTTTCTGCTCAGATGCTATTATTTTGAGTTCGTCAAGGTTATTGAAGAGACTCTGACAATTGGCATAAAAGATCTTTAGGCATCGGCTTGTGGTATCACCCTACAAGATCACAGTCGATATTTCCCCACGCCCCTCCTAGGACATTTTTACATCGACATCCCCCATCAATTACGATCTAGGATATTGTGGCTGCAACCGTACGTTTAGAATTTTTTCCTGCCTCTCTGGAATTATTTTCTTGCGGTGACGATCTTTTTAAGTCGGAATTTAAGAAAATTTTGCTTACCAACCAATTCTACCGAGACGCAACCTCTTTTAACTGAACGCAACCTCTTCAAACCAACAAATTCGCGGCCTAGTAACAGAAAATCGTCAAGATCCGAATATTCTCGAGACCTTCAAAGGCTGAGTCACTTCCCAATATTGAATACACTTTTTCAAATAATTTTAGTGCTAATTTTAAAAAAAACTGCAGTATTGGTTGAGAAAACTCTGATTATTTGTCGTAAGTCGTAATCTGAAAATCATATCAACTGGATTTTTCGGAACTTAATAACTAATACAGTTTGCTCAACAATTTTTTGGGATTTTAACAACCAGCTGCGGTAAAATCACAAAGGCTGAATTTTTCTAAATCATGTCACATTTAAAGCAGATTTCCATCAAAATTATGAGAACGAAAATTACAGCTCATCGTAAGATATCTGCTCCCAGACCCAAGCGGTGCCTGACCACGCCTACTAGTCAATGCCTTGATATCAACATGCAGCTCATTGTCAAGGCTAAGCAAAGTGATTTATCTGCACTACAGAACTGTGAAGATTTCATGATGAAGTTTGGTTCTGTTTTGTCAATACTAGGCAATCTGTTTGATGGTTAGTTATCAGATGTGCCCTCACAAGATTGTAAAAAGTTAGACTGCCTCGTTCAGCTAATAACCCTGGAAGCTTTTGATCGACAAAAGCGAAACTTTAACTTTATACTAAAAAATGCCTCCATATTAAGTTGCCCTTTTACTATTGCAAAAGATTTCCTATGTTCTTGTGGTTTCAACTACAAAATTGCAGAAGCCAAACGCCTCTGATTGCGTAGCAAAAACCCGCCTATCCTAGTTAAATTGTTTTCACCTATTGAGGTGGACTTAATCTTTGCTCAACGGGGTCGCATTTCTTGATATTTAGAAATGACTAAAAGTTTCCTCTGTCGAGATCTAAAAACAATGGTGCGAAGAAATGTGGCTCTACAGTCCAATAGACCAATGACTTCTGAACCTACGATTCCTAAATCTGTTTGTAGTACTGATAGGGTAAATGCACTCGCTAATCCTCCACCCCGGATATCTGGTCATGCACCCACTTACGTCAGTACATCCGTTATCCTTGCCTCCCTGATATATATTCATAGTCCCGTAACCGTCAGTACACCTGCTATCCCTTCCTCCCGAATGTCTAGTCATAGGCCCATAAACATCAGTGCACAAGTTAGCCCGTCCCTCTTGATGTCGGGACCGTCAAGCCCCGCCGCTCCATCATCTACTACGATTCAAACTAGTCTAAATACATTTTCTGTCCAACGATCGATAAATTCCGCTGCCTCTTATTTGGCAACAACCTCATTTAGAATGTCGCCAACACCGTCGAAAGCGTTTAGGCCGAGCGCTTCCCCACCACCACCTAGCTCCTCCCTTGACAGTGGGAGTCATATTATTCCTCCGTATTATGCGTTATTGAGCACGCCGGGCCCGAACCACGAAAATATAATTTGCATGACAGTTACCCAAACTGGCATGGTTTTGAATCTAATCGGAGTTGCCGTACAGAACATTCACTGATTAAGACCGCTAGTCCTTACACGAGCAGCCCCAACACTAATTTTATGTCACCGTTCCCCCCTATCAGTTCCTTTACCCATCCTCTACCATTCAAACCTGCAAACTTCTACATGCCTTCTCGCCTCCCTCCATTCCTTCCAAATGCCCTAGAAGCTTATTTTGGTTTACCCTTTCCTCATTTTCCCCTGCCAGAAAGTGAGGCCCCTAGATATCTCAGACCTGGTCAGCCATCCATTATTCGCTACCCGTATGCTAACAGCTCCATACCCGTCAGTGCATATTCCACAAATAATAACGGCCTACAGTTTGCCTACCCACCTTCAAATTCGTTTTTATGAATAACGATAGCCATAGTCCTGCCGCTCAACACACACTAGATGTCATATTGCTTAATGCCAGGTCTGTTATAGATAAAATGGCTCAACTGCGAGCTAATGCTTTTGAGACGAAGTCCGATGTCATATGCATAACAGAATCTTGGACCCATCCAATCATTTCTGACTTCTCCCTTACCATAGACGAGTATGATCTCTATCGTCACGATCGCATTAATAAGCGTGGTGGTGTTTGTTTTCTCTATATTAGAACGTCATTAAGGCAATTTCCGTTTTATCTCAATAGCACGTCCTTCTCTGGAAATAACTGTTTTGCTTCTATTCAGTCAGTCAGTATGTTTGAGGGAAAAATAGGCTTGTGCCTTTGAACTCCCTATTTTTCACATCAAAATCCCAAGTATTATAAACAATTTTAACAAGTTTTACGTCAGGAAAGTATAGACAGTCACATGGTGCAACGGTGTTGCAAGGTTAATTTGTCACATAGTTCACGTTGTGTTGTAGCATGTGTATATCAAGTCGGTGTTTGAATATCTCCACAGATTGGGATATAACAATCGCCTCGGGAGGGTTATTCCACGGGTCCACGACACGATGAGCCTCACGATGATATCTTCCCTTCAAACATGGATGAATTCACCATGAATCTTTCTGACTTTCAACTTAACAAGCTGCAAACAGAGGCCCTTTCTTTAGAACTTGATTTTTGTTTGCCGTACAAACGAATCTATCTTGTTGACGTTTAAGCGCAATTCGAAGATTTGTACACTCAACTATCCGACCTTAAACCACGTTCTATTGATGAGCAAGGATGGATGAAAGCAAAACTTGTGGACATTGCCTATCAATACCGGCGAGCTCCAATAACACAAAGTTCTCCTTAAACCAAAGACCACACAAATGCTCTTTGCTAGTTGAAATGCCACAAATAAATAGTTATTTCCAAACCCGAAATAGGGCATGGAGTAGTTATCCTCAATCGCATTGACTATGTCAATAAAATGAAGACAATCTTAAATGATTCTACCAAATTTCGGCCAGAACTGAAAGGTAAAGATGAAACTAAGGCACTAGAAGATTCAGCCTGGAAGACTATCAAAATTTTGTTGGATAATAATTTGATTGACACCAAAACCGCTTCTTCCTTAAAACCCAGAGGTTCCCACATTCCGCGACTCTACGGATTACCAAATTCCCATAAAAACGGTATTCCTCTACGACCCATTCTTTCAATGTCGAACTCTCCCTTTCACAAACTAGCGCATTGGCTAGTTAAGCAATTAGAACCAGTTCGCCAAAGATTTTCCAAATTTACATCAAAAGACAGTTTCCAGTTTATCGACGAGATCACCCAGCTCAATTTGCAAGACAAATGCATGCTATCCCTGGACGTGGAGTCTCTGTTTACTAACGTGCCGTTGGATGAAACCATTGATATTATCTGTGCTTATTCATCCGACACACGCCTGTCCCCACAATAACTACGAAATTTACTACAACTTTGTGCTAAAAATGTCCAATTTCTATTCAATGGCCAACTGCATAGACAAATTGACGGAGTCGCAATGGGTAGTCCACTCGGACCAACCTTTGCAGACATATTTATGGGCCATCGCAAAATTGAACCACACAACTATCTTCAGGCGATATGTAGGCGATGTTTTTACGATCGTGGAGAACCTGAAAGAAGCCGAGGAATTGCTGTCCACTATGAACAAGCTACATCCGAAGATAAAATTTACTATGGAACTGGAACGTGATAACCAACTTTCCTTCCTTGACGTCCACTTGTCCAGACAGACAGATGGCTCCATTTTACGGAGAGTCTTCCACAAGAAAACCTAGGAAGGTCAGAACTTACATTTTCTAAGTTTTGTTCCCATTCCATGGAAACGTCACCTGGTTTGTAACCTTTTCCAGAGGACTAGGAAAATCTGTTCTGTGGATACTTTGGACGTAGAATAAGGTTGTTTCAAAGCTACTTTACAGAAGCGTCGATATCACCTCAGTATATAGACAAATATAGTAAACCTCTACGACCAAAAATGAGTGAACAGTTAGCTCCAAAGAAGCCAGTATTTATATCCTTACCCTTCAAGGAGGATAACTTCCTAAACACTATAAAGAGGCGCATGCTCAAGACTATAGAAAGAACCTATTACGCTGCAGAACTCATATTTTGCTCTCCCACAAAGCCCTGCCGGTTCCTTGTGTCAAGGATGCCTTTCCTTTGCACGCCACCTCTAATTGCGTTTATGGATTCATTTGCACTTGTGGAAACAAGTACATAGGGCGTACGCACAGACAATTGGCAACCAGAGCCAAAAAAACATCTACCTAGCTGGTAATTTACGCAAGAAAACCGTTCTCCTCGTTCCTCTATCGCTGAAAATTTACTGGACACGGGTCATTCGGTAGATCCTATAACTTCTTTCCGAGTTCCTTTCCGAGCACGAACATCTCGAATCTTGTGTAACCTGGAAGCTGCTTATATTAGATGCTTCAAATCGGACCTCTGCCAACAGTTTGAGCACCTGGTTAGCCTTGCCTTACCTTGGTCACCACAGGCCCCAGATTCGCACATTCCCCAGCCCAATATTCCCCACAACTTAATTCCCTGTTTTCTTCCTCCAATTTTGTTTTAACTTTCTTTCTCTGTCTGACTAGGACCTATGACTTTTCTGTATATTTTCAATTTCGTGTTTTTCTCATTCGTGGATCTTAATGCAATGAGGGGTTGTAACTGAGGAGCTCTCCCGAAATTTATGGAACCAATAAATCTTACAGCTATAACTATTTTCAAAGGATAGAGATTACGGTTATTTAGGCGGATCTCATATGGTAGTGAACCTTCGCCTCTTACTAATTTTGTTGCTCGCCACTGCACCCTCTCAAGTACGTTATAATCCTGCCGCATCCATGGTCTCCAGGCTTGAATCGCGTATTCAAGATGTGGCCTTATGAAGGTACCAAAGATTTTCGAGAAACAGTCTTCATCGAAAACCGTGAATGCCCGCTTGATGGCGTAAAACATTGAAATTGCAGTTTTAGCCACCTTACAACATTGTGTTGAAGGTTTGAGTTTGTCTGTCATCCAGATGCCGAGATCCTTATGTATTTTCGTTTCTTGCAGAAGGATTCCGTTCAGGTGGTAGGGTCGCGCATAAGGCACTGCATTTTGATTTTCCAAGCGCACCAGGGTGCATTTGCTAGAATTGAAGGACAGCAGCCATCTATGCGACCAATCGTTAAATCAACAAAGATTTTTCTGGAAGTCATCTTCATCGGCAGCACACCTGATGACCCTCCATATTTTTACATCATCTGAAAGCATGGCACACTCGCAGTCCAATTTCTGTACACAATCGTTAACGAACAAGAGAAAGAGGGTGGGTCCGAGTACTGAACCTTGAGATACTCCACTCTCGATGACTGTCGGCCTTGATTGTTGTCGTCCTACACACACCGTTTGGGAACGACCAGATATGAAATTCTCAATCCACGTAAGAAGTCTGCCTCCGATACGCATCAGTCTCAACTTATGCAGGAGACGTTGGTTTGGAACACTGTCAAAGGCCTTCCGGAAATCAATGTAGGCTGCATGTACAGTTTTTTTTGCATAAATTGCCCTTGTCCAGCTTTGCATCATATAAAGCAAGTTTGTTACACATGACCTTCCCCTACGGAATCCAAACTGCGCATTCGACAATACATCGTGTTTCACAATAGATCATCAATTGCTTCTTGATGATCTTCTCCATTACTTTGCAGCATATATAGCTCAGACTCATGGGTCTGTAGTTATTCGCAGATGCACGACCACCGCTTTTCTAAAGTGGTGTAATATGCGCTAATTTCCAGTCCGGAGGAAGTATTCCAGTATCAAACGATTTCTGGCACACTAGTGAAAAGGGTTTAGCTAGTTCTCTAGCAAGTTCCTTGAGCAATTTGGCAAAAATTTCATCTAGACCTGGAGATTTACATTCCTTCAAGCTTTTTAGTTCTTCAAAATCGTCTCTTCTTCAAACAACATATCCCCAATATTTGATGCTTCCAAAACCTCGTCAACAGTTGCGACTAAGTGAGGTTCTACGGGGAAGACAGACTGAAAGAACTCAGCAAAATGTTCTGCTTTGTTTTAACAGTCAGAGATTTCGTGACCATCATCAGTTTGCATACCAGGAATTGGGTTCCTGTTACGTGTGCTTTTCCGTCAATAACTGTATAGCAACTTTGGATTTTTGAGAGCTTGACGAAGTAGATCACTCTCAAAGTCCCGTCGTGCTTTGAAAATCATTGTTTTACCTTGTTTCGCTGGATCTTTTACTGTTTAAAATCTTCATTGCGGCTTGTAGTGCAAAACTTCTTCCAAAGCTTTCTTTTTTTATTGATCACTCTTTTGATAGCTCTGTTCAGCCATGGAGGTCGGCTTGACACCTTGGGCACTGAAAGTGAACAATGACTGCGCATTAACTGCAATAACCTCTCCTGAAATGTATTCCAGTCCTCAGTGACATCCTGAGAGAAAAGAAGACCCCAGTCTATTTGTGATGCCTCTACTCTCATTTGTGAGAAGTCACCTCACCATATATTCGGCCTTGGTTCGTCTACTGTAGGGGGTAATGAGTAAAGACTATAATCCCACAAGATTACGGCATGATCACTTCGACCTTGTGGATGTAGGCAGCATATCTCGTCTATAGCGTCAGGATGCTTCGCGAAGACTAGATCTAAACAACTAGCTTGTTGCCCTCCACGTGCTCTAGTTGAAACTAGGACGTGTTGTGTGAGAAGGGCAGCAAGTGTTGTTGCTAGCAGATGGTGATCAAAGGCGTTTTTAGAACAACTGGCCCGCAACTTGTTCCAACATATGCTGGGCGCCTTGAAGTCACCCATGAGTACGACATCAGGTCGACTACCTATCTCCTTGGTGTGCACCAGTAAACGCGCATCTGCATCACTGTTTGTCCGCGGTGGTCAGTAGACAGTCACGGCTTCCAGAGGCTGCAACCCCCATGCCTTAATTGTCAGCCAAATAGCCTCTATACCATGAGAAATACTTTCAGGCTTCTCGCACACACTTAATTCGTTCTTTACATACATATCAACCTTCCACCCTGGCGTTCAACTTAGTTTCGTCTGA